>JAWNLI010000063.1:0-15169 GCA_035042405.1 Drosophila demipolita | reverse complement strand
CCGCACCTCATGATAAGATAACTTTTAATGTGTTAACGCAATTTTTGCATGCAAATATAATAATATTGAGAATAGCATTATGCGATGTTCTGTCTGTATGGACTTGTTTAAGTAACTACACGTTGGCAAAACTTTTAACAACAATAAACGCAGCCAATCTTTGTTGTTTGGCTGGAGGAATGGTTCCTCCTCTCTTAGGGGAGGTTGGCATTATTGTTGTGGCTCACAGGGTTTCCTTTTTTCACAGCAACTTTTATAATCAGCTCAAGTTTGTTAAGCTTTTGTGGTAATTTGTTGGAATTTCGCGTAAATTTCATTCGTTTTGAAAAATAAATTAAATGAAATATGCTTCTTGTTGGTCCGCAACTTGCTTCCAAGTTGCGGGGCTAATGGCCCACAAAGCTGGCACTATTGGCATTCATGACAGCTCCAGTCAATTCCCGCCTGCTCCAACGCCCTATTGAGACATCTATATCCGACCAATTTGACTGCTCCCCAAGGTGAATTGCTTCCGCAACAAACAGCCCAACATCCAAACCAGCAGCAGGAAATGCATGTGCATGGTAAATTGTGCCCTCTCTGCAAGTGCCTTGATTGCCATTGAGGCGTTATGGCATACGTTAATTGGCGCATTAGGCACCCACTACAGGAGCACTCACGCATAAGTTCAAACCGTTCAGCAGTCGCTGGTCTTGGGCAATTGATGGCCTATTGGCGACCCATCAAAAAGCATGAAACTCATATTTATGTGTAATATCTTTAGGTTAATTAATACAATGCTTCTCAACGGCTTCACATTAAATTATCGATATTTCATTTAAACCGTGTTCCAATCTAAAATACGTATTATAAAGTTATACAGAACCAACAGAATTCAAGAAATGCTGATATTACAAACTGAAGATTGGATGCCTATTATACAAAAACTAAATATTCACAGATGAACAATGCGAGTTGACCAGTATAATTTGTATGCTAGTTGTTGTCTTTCTTATGTATTTAGAATCGAGTAAATAATGTAATGGTAAGCCAATGCATCAGATAATCACATTAGTTTAATTCATAAGAAAAAAATACAGAGAACGAAGAAATCAAACCTAGATGGGCTTCATTGACGAGATCATTCTTAATTTTTGGATCATTCAATAGCTTTTATGACATTAAGCATATTTTTATTTTTATCATTTATTAATGCATAAGCATATACATATATATATAAACATTTTTCAAAGAACACGAAAAGAAGGAAAGAGCAAAGTATAATTTTTATAGTTGTGCTAGATCACATCGGGAAAATATGTTCAATTCACTTAAGAATTGTATAACTTATATAATGAATTAGTGGATTGTCGAAATAATTCTTGTAAACCGCATTTCATTGAATAGGTTTTTACGAAAATGTTCATATTAAGACCAATTTGTTGGTCTTGAATTTTCTGAGTATTTAACACTTTGAAAATTATTAAGTTTTAGAATTACATTAGGTTCTGCACAAAATTGTGAAGGTATCGCAGGTGCAAAGACCGCGATAACGTGAGAAAATAAACACAAATGGCTCTGCGCAGCTGGTAAGCAGCTCCAGTCTCTTGGCCTCCTTGAGGCCTGTAAGAAGAGAGATGTGCAGCTCCTGGTGCCAACTGTTCTGTATGTCCTCCTCCACCATCAGCGTATTGAACACATTGAGCAACTGCAAATGACGCTCGAGACGTGGACAGCGAACAATGGCCAACATTTGAGCAAAGGGGCGGAACTTGATCCAGCGCTTAAGGTCATTTACACAGACATCGGTGCTTGCATCAATCAGCATCAACTTGCAGTTGTATTGATTGATGCCCTCCAATATCTTGCGCTCCATGGGGCACCGGAAACGTTGAAGAAGCTCAGCCGTTAGAGTAAAGCCATGGTCGTGACTCTGCCTTGGCATGGTCCACGGATATTTGCGATTAGCAAAGTCATATGCCAATTTCTGGCGGTGTTCACATTTTTGCCGAAGATGCTCGATTTGCTTGTCCACAGGAAAAATGGCCTGTGAGCCAGATGGAATAAAATCGCCAAGTGCCGCAGCACTCTGGAGCAGAGCCGCTTCATTGGCCGCCTTTTCGGCGTGCTGTTCGGATTCATTCAGCTTTTTGGCGGCCTCACAGCAGCGCAGGTCATGCGGCTGCTGATAGTCCGGAAAGCCCACATCAGCCAACAGTGTATGCCAATGCAGCATATCAAATGTCTTGCGCGGCACAAAAAAATCAGTGGATTCGCTTTGCAGGCGGCACTGATTATCATCCAATATCAACGGCCACAGTGTCTCGAAGAAGGAACTATCCAAAGATTTACTATCCACATGCCCCTGGTTGCTATCTGCGTCTGAGTTCATTTTGTGAGTGGGTTTTGTGTACTTGAAATTTCAACGATGACAACTTGATGTTTTTCGTTATTATTTTCAATGTGTCAAACATTTCCATCATAGAGTAACCTTTATAGTTAGCATGACATACTTTATATATATATACATATATATATATATATATATATATATATTTATATATATATGCGTTTGCTTTGCTTCCGTTCAATAAGGCGTATGCGCAAAAATTTTATTTTATTATCAGCGTATAAATCAGCTGCTGACTCGCATTCTTTGGACATGTGATTGTTTTTTTCCCAAATTTATGCATAGCAATAACATCATCCACAGCAAAAACAACAACTTGAACGATTTGCGTAAATTTTATGCGATTTTGGAAGTAGGTAGCCGTCGATCGCCGTCATTTTATGAGCTTGTCTGAGGAGCTGTCCTTGATTTTATGAACAAATGTAAGCGCTGCAATATGGCCACGATTTTCATTATGTGATGGGCGTGTTTGCTCTAACAACAGCCACGAATGTTTTTTGTTTTGTTTTTCTGGGCTCATTAGCTTTTATGCATCGGATTTTATTACCCCACAAAAAGAGCGATGTTTGGCACATGACGCTTGATGCGGCAAGCCGTATCACAATATCTAACAATAAAAGGTAAAAAGATTCCTTCACGTAAAGGGACGGATGACAAACATTTGCATAATTCCTTGATTTCTAGAATAATAACCTATGTCTTTTTTCAATGCTAACTATCCTCAAGTTGAACTTTAAATTACTGGAATACATTTTCGTATTTTTTTCAGATCTTGCTTTATCATCTGCCATTGATTGCATAAGAAAATAAATCGCTTTTCCAGTAAGTAATATTTATAAATGTTAATAGCTTAATATAACTTTTCCAACACGTGTACTTATCGTATATTAAATTTTTCTTATAACTTATGGATTTTCCAGAATCACATTATTTACTAACGTTGTTAAGATTTTTTTTCCCTCGAACGAGTAGGTATTTGTAAAGCTGTTTAAACGCCTCATGAAATCATGTAAGCCGCAAATACTCTATGCCTCGATGCATGGACCCAAACCTGTCGCCGTTAATTGTAATTTTTTTGGGGATACACATTTATATCCTTGGCAAGGATATACCAACATGTGTTGTGTATACGCCACATGTGCGCAATAAATTTTCATAAATCAATTGTGCGTGCTACTTTTAACACGTCTGTCTGACTTCCTGACACACCCACTGACTGACCCACCTGCCGCCCAGCAAATCGAATTCAAAATCAACCCAAATCCTCTTCTGTTCAATTTGATTTTGTTGATTTTTATTTTTCAGTCTTCAATTTATGTGCACACAATTATTTCAAGTTCGCTGCATCAGCCAAGTGGGAAATATAAAATTTAGCGACGAATGCTTATTTTACGCTTTGGTTTATCGACAACTTATTGCAAATGTGATTTTTCCTAACCACATTCTGGTATTCGTTCTTTATTATTTGCTACCGACACGGTGCGAAAATTTGATTTGTGACCTGAAGCAGAAGCTGGCACTTTAATTTAATTCTGGTTGGATTCGCTTTAACTTATACATGGGCAATGGAAGATTTATGGCATTCCGTTTACCAACAACGGCTGAGAGCAGCGAGGAGGAAATATATATTGTGGCAATAGCAAGGTGTATAATCTAAAATTTAATGAAAGTCCTTAACAGGAAGATAAACATGCTTCTGAAACACCCACCACTTGTTAAGGCCATGTACTGGCCAAGCCTTAAGTCAGAAGCCAAGATGCTTTATTTTAGCTGAATAGCAGAGCCAAAGTGCTTGGACCAACATTTCTGAGCGCTATTAAAATGCGAAGAGAAATCGACGACATTCGCCTGCTGGCGAAATGCCAGCAAAAATGTATAAAAATTTATTTGTATATTTATTGTGCTTTATTCGGCCACTCAAAATAAAAACACTAAAAGAATACCGAGCATAAACGAAAAAATATAAAAAGAATTTATAGAAAAATTTAAAATAAACTTGGCGCCAGGACGAGTAGAATATATTGTAAAGACAAGTAAGATCCATATTGACATAAAAGCCAATCATTTTCAAAAAGCTTTAAGCAAAGACGTTTGCCACTCAACGACCAGCAAGAAAAAACATCAAAAGTTCGTAGCTGGAATGGTAAAAGGAAAAACGAGAGCTCGTCAAATTTGAGACCAATATGAAAGTTGTTAACTGACAGTGAGTGTTTCAAAAAAAAACTTTATTATTTTATGCATTTTACTACCAAAAACCACTGAGACAGAGACACCACTAATACCACAGCAAGCATTTCGGATGCACTTTGACCCAACAAGGGTACATCAACGATGTTCGGCTTGTGCGGTGGCCAACTTTCATTGCATATAAAATCAGACGACAATTTTAGCAAAGCTTATTACACAGCTCCACTGTCAATGCACAAAATATTTTAAACTAATGCATAAAGCTATTGCTATTACTGAAAAACTAATCGAGATTTGAGATTGAATCATCGATAGACCGAAGTGGCGACTAAGTCAATGCACAAAGTCAAATGAGCAACTGCGACACTTAGCCAAATATATATATTTATTCAGATGCGATCAAATAAAATATATGAAATTTGTCTGTACAAAGATATTGTAAAGAAACTTGGGCTTAGGATTCAAAGCAGCTTTTTCGAAATTAAATATTTATGTCTATTTTCATATTTTGAAGCATTTTTTTTTTATTCTGTGTACAATATGCTTTGAACCTCTTTGAAGCTATTATATATTTGAGATTTAAAAAAAATAATAAATGGCAGCTCAAGCATTCTTCTGGCATAACTACCACTGGCATGGAAATATTCGAAATGACCTCGTAAATGGATTTCCTGCTCGTGCAATATTCAAAGGTAAATATTTGATGTTTGTTTGCTGGCGCATGGAAAATATCTATGCTTTTGCAGCATGCATTCAGAATGCATTTAACTGATGTGGCAGCCGCATATTTAAACGGTTTATTAAAATTGTAAAATAGCTGCACGGCATTGCGTTTAAGAATATGTGGTAACATTCGTTCAATAAATGTGTTCGCTGACCCATTACTAAATTTAAGGCCTACGCAAAGTTAATGTGGCGAAATTGGTCAAGTGAATGTGCTCCTTAACCCACTACAAAACTGTATACCCAGCCTAGTTTTACAAATTTTGGATTAAACGACGTACGACATTTTCAATTCGAGTATTCAGCTTCTGCTTCGTGCAATGCATGCCGTTGGCGGCAGCTTGCAACGAATTTCGCCTCAGTGAACTCTGTAAAACTTGGCTGCAACATTTTAACGCATGCTTTGGCACGGGAAACCAATTTGAGCATTTTATATGCTTGATTGAAGGGCAGCCGCAACGCTTGACTGATTCACTGACTGACTTTTTGCTATCTGTTTTTGGTAGATACAAAGTGCGTTGCAGGCACTTTGTGGCTGAAGGATTTCATAGATTGTGCGCCCTGCACCTGACAATCACTTATCGTAAATTCCACACATTTGCAGCATTTATAGTTCCAAATAATTCATGCTGCTGGTAAATCGCTTTTCACGTTGCACAGATAATGACCAACAACCCATGGGAACCCCAGGCTGCAATACTCTCTTGCACTTGCAACTGCGGTTGACTTTTAAGTCGTTTGGCTCTTAAGCACCATTTGCTCACGCTGCCAAGGAGTCATTGCAGCAGGCATCTTCACTCAATGAGTCTAATTATCGTCTGTTTGTGTTTGGCTTTGACTCTGGCTTGGCCGGCATCCTCTGGAGGTTACGGCTAACAGCTTTACAAATACTTTCAAATCCTATCGAAGCCCACAGCAATGTGAGTTGGTGGTTTTCTCGATACTTAAAGGCTTTGTTTTGCAAACTTCTTGCTGACTAGGAATTCAATATTTACTATTAACTATTCTGATTCACGGCAGAATTTGAGATAACTTTTTTAGTTACTTATCTTTAACAGTAATTATTTTTGGATTGCTTGCTTAAAAAGTTTTAAGTTTTTCAAAACACGTTATTTTCTTCAAATTATTCACATTATCACATTATATTTCTCTTTTTTTAAAAGTAAACTCGATTTGATGGATTTAATGAAAAATTTAAATGCTAAGCTATTCTTTCAGCTGGTATTGAGTTTGATCAGCGTTATAAAACGAATCTTAATAAACATAAGTTCATTTAAGATAACAGTAAATGCTTCTTAGATATGTTCTGTGGAAATGGGTAGATATACCAATTTTTAACTGTCTTTTTTTATTTAATTTGGTTTCCCTTGCAGAGCTTGTTGCCAATTCGCATGAGCGGCACTTAATGCTACAGTTTTTTTACTACCACTGCATTTATGTTTATTTGTTTGGCTGTGTGTGCATATGTGTGTATATGTGTGTATGGGTGTGGAGTGCGTGTTTGTCACTGTGCGGAAATCAATATTTAAATAGCGTATGCTCGCTTAGTCCTTGTTGCGTTCACTTCAGTCTGAGAGCGTTTAAAAATAAAATTCAAACTCATTCAACTCGTTCAACGACTCAATAAATGTTGCAAATGTGCTCGTTGTCACTGTGGTTGCTTATTGCCGTTGTTTTTGTAGTTGCTTTTGTTGTTATTTACTCTTTTTTTATTTATATAGTGCGAGAGCGAGAGCGAGAACGAGAACCAGAGCCAGAACGAACGTTCCAACATGTCAGCATTCTGCGCTCCATTCGAGTGTATAACAAATTTAGTTTCAGTTGAAAAGCAACAGCAACATTTCAAACGCTATTTATCTTGATTTCTCCGATTCTGGCCATGGCTAGCTCTGATGTTTGTTATTTGCTAACCGAAATGATATATACATTGCTGGTCACAGTTATCATTAATCATGCTTTGTTTCACCCACCCACACACACACACACACACACACACAAGCGAACACATACACATGAGGACCAACACATCCAAAGAGAAGTTTTGGCCAACAGTGCGCATACTTTAGCAATTACCCTTACCTTGTCTTGCCTAACCCAACTTATCGATTAGTTAAAACTTTTGAATGAACTTTATGCATAATTCAGAAGGATTTTGAACTTTACGCACTTTTCACACTGCTGTCTATTAAAGGCCTGCTGTGTCGGGCAAGTCGACAGCAATAATTTCTGATAATTACGCGAATTTTAATTTGTTCAAGTGCTTCTGCAAAATTGGCAACAACTTTTCAAATATCGGCGGCAGCAAAGTTTTACCAAGAGGAGGCAATGCCCTCTATTCACAAAAATCTTGTGGTTGTAGGTACGCAAAAACCTCACTGTTAATAGCTATTTAGCGTCCTCCAAACTGCTCTTGACGTGAGAATTTCCATCACAAAAATGTCAAGTGGCAGCAGCCGCAGCAAAAGCCCGTCGGTCCATAATCACAATCCATTAACATCAGTCAAATTGAGCTCCACCCAACGGCATATTGACGAAAATCGGCCTTGAACTTGCAACCTAATCAATATAGTCACATGCCGCTATATAATCTTGAATATTCTGAAATCAAATTCATTTTCATAAATAACTAAGGGGCTTAATTATGCGCTTATCACTAGATAGCCAAGTTCAACGCTCAAACATAGCTATCAACGAATACAACAAAGATTGAAATAAATATTCAAACAAAAAATAAAAAAATATTATATTATCAGTTGACTAAACTCTTAAGCTCTCGCGGTTGTATAAGTAAAGTATAGTATAAATTATAAATTATAGTCTATTATTGGCAAGTAGCAACATTTAAATCCACTTCGCAAAAAACAATAATAAAAATAAAAAAATAAATAACGAATGGAAAACATAATATTAAATTGATATTGTTGGCACTTTGTAACACATAAACTAACAAGCAAATTGCCATTTGAATTTTATAAATAACGTTTTAAATTCCATTGAAGTATTTGGTAAATATTGTATAAATGCACAATACAATAAACCAAGCATAACAATAATTTTTATTTTTTACTTGCACTCGATTTAATGGAAGAGCTAACCAAAAATAACAAATTTAACAAGCCCTAAAGCTGCCCAAATGCTGCCATAGCAGAATAAATATAAAAATTTAATGTAAAATTGAGATATAAAGCAACACATTTTTTTAAATTCGGGAATGGTTGTAGGTCAGGCAGGGGAAACCTTCTTTAACCGATTGTAACAATAAAGTGAAATCGCCCAAAACAAAAAGGTTCGAGATCTAAAAACTGGGAGCTTAAAATTTAGTTTATTTTAGTTGTGTTATCTGCTTCAAGTTGAGCCGATAACTTTATGCGCAGAATTCCATTTGATTGATGAGATTTATGTTCGCTACACCCGCTCAGATTTGTATTTCATTTTTATTTTGGTTTTTATGTAGTTGTTTGTGCCCCGAAAAATACTCGTAGCTAGAAATGTTGAGTCTGTTGCTTCTGTGTTTTATTCGCCGTCACCCGGAACAAAAGCAAAACAAACAAAAACATTTAAAGCGGCTCAACGCCAACTGCTGAGGGGCAATTCCATTTATTCCGCATTCCTTTCACGTGAAAGTCGACAGTCTGCTGAGCCATATGAGAGGAAATCAAGTGGATTTATTGTCACAAGACGAAT
The DNA here is from genome assembly GCA_035042405.1 of Drosophila demipolita. Classification (NCBI taxonomy): domain Eukaryota; kingdom Metazoa; phylum Arthropoda; class Insecta; order Diptera; family Drosophilidae; genus Drosophila; species Drosophila demipolita. The sequence goes on along the minus strand of JAWNLI010000063.1, from coordinate 6,186 downwards.
TTAAGCTTTGTCTTTATGTCATTGTCATTTTTAATTGGCTTGCTCCATTGTGCGCTTTGAAATGAAACCTTTTCTGGACCAGGTTGAGTGGTATTAATTACTCTCATCAAAGGAAATGAGGGTATGCAAGACAGGGTGATGCCATTTCAGCCATTAACTCCGTGTCAAAGTCTACATAGTGAATATTTTACACTCATATGCACCCCATTGTGTCTCTATCAAGCTGCCCACCCGAGTTTCAATGTTTAAGGACTAAGCGCACAAATCTCATATGATTTAGATATAAGCTCACCACCTATTCTTGTCCTTTACTGTTTAGCCATTTGCTATAGATTAGTTTTGAGCATCTGGTAATGCTAGGCTACGTTGCGTGTAGCCCTTAACAGGCGATAACAATTGATAATGTGTTCTTTTTAATGTTTTGAATAATTTATCAATCTTAGCTACAACCGAAGCAAAGAATTGCATAGCAGAAAGGATATTCAGTGGAATCAATGTCTATTACTTTCCTTCCCATAGCTTCAGCTAGTTGTCTTCGTTTTAACCCTGATAGTAGTATCAAATTACTTTGACGGTTGATACAGTTATTAAGTTAAACATTGGCAACATTTAATTTAATATTTCTAAAATTTATACAGACAAAATACGTGCAGATTTAAGCATACTCGAAAACATACACATTCAAAAGCACAACTTACAACAGACAGAATATTTCATTTTAAATTAGTTTTGCTTCGCTTATCTGTCTACTGTCAACCTGCCAGTCTTGAACTTTCCAGCTATTGCTTGGAAACTTCAAACTACCATTTTGCATTTTAATAAAATATTTTGCTTTTGCTACCTCTGACTTTTGGCTTCACAGCTCATATTTATTGTATTGTGATGCACGCGAAATAGAAAAAAAAGCACACAAAAAGGGCAGCTTGCAAATGTGCTGCAAATTAATTTCCATTTCCCTTTCATCAAAAGTTTTACAAATTTCCTTGTTTATATTTAAGTAGAAGTCAGGAACTCTGATGACTGATAAAAATAACTAAATGGGCAAATGCATAACAGTTTTTATCGTTGAGAAAACAATGACCAACAAACACTGCCCCTATTTGTATAGGATTCCAAAGTCTTAAATGTTCATTAATAGCGCAAATAAGTAATAAAGCTCTGACATGACCAATATCACATATTTGATCGCACATTCAACTAGCTCTAACACTAAGTCGCATTTAAAGCTTTGTTAAGCAACAGCAACACCAACACTCGAACAACACTCAGAAAAACACAGACACAAACATCCTCGAGCTTGAGGTTAATAAAAATCTTACGACATTTTGACCTAAAAAAATATCAAATAAAATGGATAACAGTCTGTTGCTTCCGCAGTGTTGTTGCTGTTGCTGTTGCTTCTGCTGCGTGCTTTGTGGACTCTCCAGCTGTGCCGGCAGACGACAGCCCACAGCCTGAAAGTATGCTTTAAATAGTGCCATAGCAAAATATTTACTTTGGCAACGGCTGCAGCGAGAAAGGAGACAAAAGTTGGGCAACAGCAAAATAGGGGTTGCCACAGAATACTAAAAAGTATAAGCCGGGCAAGCAGAAAAATTCATTAAAAGGGATAATGACTCTCATAGTTTGTGACGATCCTTGCTAGCGATGCATCTGGTGTGTGTGTGTTTTTGTGCTTTTGTGCGTGTCAGAAGAATAAGGATTTTGGTAACATTTTTAATGAAATTTAATTACAAATTATGCGAGGCAGCAAAGCAGTTAGACTGTGGACGATTTGGCTTAAAAAAGGCTTAAAAATAACATTATGGCATACTTGGAATAGTTCGAGTTGGCTTTTATTGCTTTGGTTACAGCTTAAACAAACATCGACGCTAATTAACGAGCTAATTTAATTAAATACTAAATATGCTTTGTTAAATTAATATATTTTATTCGTCAATGCGCAAATTCGAAAATCCTTCCCACTGGCTGTTGACCCAATTCAAACTGTACATTTATTGCACTCTAACCACAAAGAATAAATTGTTTGAATTGTACATTGTAAAAAATATATTTGCACTAGAATAATCGACACCTAGTTTTTATTATTTATAGTTTGTTACTCATTTATTTATGCACAGCATATTTCATATTTAATTATTAAAGTGATATTTAAATAAATATATTAAATATGCTTTTTTATGGGAAAACTGTAAAATTGAATTTGTTGAAATTACCTTAAAAATTTTTGCTTGCATCTGTAGAAAATATTAAAAGAAATAAAACTCAGTTCATAACCGAGTGGCACACCAATGCCGTGAATTGCCATTTGCAGCACTTGGAGCTGTTGAACTTGCCGCATCATTCACTTGAAAACGCAGTCAGAGCATGCCCAGCATCATGCTGACTAAGTAGACCACCAGGAGTACCCTGGATGAGCAGAAGCAATACCAGAACAAGAATGTTGCTTAAAGCACTGGCAGAAGTGTGAAAATTAAAGCTGCAGAAATTTTAATCAGAGCACAATTTACTTTTGAGTATGAAAGTAGGCAACAGACAACAGACAACAGACAACTTAAATCGAAGCAATCAACTCTGAAGAACTCAAGGGCTGCCTCTTCGAAATATGGCTGCAGCTGCTTCTGGTCTTTCGGCAGCTGCTCTATCAGATTGTGGAGTGCAGATCATTCAAGTGCTATTTTTGGGCATTTTTAATCGGATGCTGCATACAAAAGACGCAGGCTTCCAATGCCAGTTGTCTGTCTGCACACTTGTTCGCCAAAGGAAATCCATTTGTGCTCTGTTGCCTCACTCAAGCCCATGTTGCATCTGTCTGTTTGAGATTGATGAAATGCGCTCCAGGCAGTGCCAATGCATAATAGAGCCAAACTAATTTGATTATGGCAGTCCGCATATGCCGAGTAACACAAGCAATGCAATTTAATTATGCATCGCAATCAGGCAGTAGGCGCAAGTGCAACAACACAGATACTCACCTGCAGTGGCATTTAATCAAAGTGCACCAACAATAATGCGCTCCTTCACGTACGTTCTCCAGATCAAGCCGCACTCAAACTCCATCCTTAAACTTTTTCCACTATTTCCGAAGATATGACAGTTTTAAAAAAAAAGCGAAAAACGTCAATATCTCCATTATTTCCGAAGATATGACAGTTTTTAAAAAAAAAGAGAAGAACGTCAATATCTCCATTATTTCCGAAGATATGACAGTTTTAAGAATTTAAAAAAAATAAAAGCGAAAAAAGTCAATATCTCCATTATTTCCAAAGATATGACAGTTTTAAGAATTTAAAAAAAATAAAAGCGAAAAAAGTCAATATCCATTATTTCCGAAGATATGACAGTTTTAAAAATTTAAAAAAAATAAAAGCGCAAAACATCAATATCTCCATTATTTCCGAAGATATGACAGTTTTAAGAATTTAAGAAAAATAAAAGCGAAAAAAGTCAATATCTCCATTATTTCCGAAGATATGACAGTTTAAAGAATTTAAAAAAAATAAAAGCGAAAAACGTCAATATCTCCATTATTTCCAAAGATATGACAGTTTTAAAAATTTAAAGAAAATAAAAGCGAAAAACGTCAATATCTCCATTATTTCCGAAGATATGACAGTTTTAAAAATTTTAAAATAATAAAAGTGCAAAACGTCAATATCTCCATTATTTCCGAAGATATGACAGTTTTAAAAAAAAAAGCGAAAAACGTCAATATCTCCATTATTTCCAAAGATATGACAGTTTTAAAAATTTAAAAAAAATAAAAGCGAAAAACGTCAATATCTCCATTATTTCCGAAGATATGACAGTTTTAAAAAAAAAAAGCGAAAAACGTCAATATCTCCATTATTTCCGAAGATATGACAGTTTTAAAAATTTTAAAAAAATAAAAGTGCAAAACGTCAATATCTCCATTATTTCCGAAGATATGACAGTTTTAAAAATTTTAAAATAATAAAAGTGCAAAACGTCAATATCTCCACTATTTCCGAAGATATGACAGTTTTAAAAAAAAAAGCGAAAAACGTCAATATCTCCATTATTTCCGAAGATATGACAGTTTTAAGAATTTAAAAAAAATAAAAGCGAAAAAAGTCAATATCTCCATTATTTCCGAAGATATGACAGTTTTAAGAATTTAAAAAAAATAAAAGCGAAAAAAGATCTCCATTATTTCCGAAGATATGACAGTTTTAAAAATTTAAAAAAAATAAAAGCGAAAAACGTCAATATCTCCATTATTTCCGAAGATATGACAGTTTTAAAAATTTAAAAAAAATAAAAGTGGAAAACGTCAATATCTCCATTATTTCCGAAGATATGACAGTTTAAAAAAAAAAGCGAAAAACGTCAATATCTCCATTATTTCCGAAGATATGACAGTTTTAAGAATTTAAAAAAAATAAAATCGAAAAAAGTCAATATCTCCATTATTTCCGAAGATATGACAGTTTTAAAAAAAAGCGAAAAACGTCAATATCTCCATTATTTCCGAAGATATGACAGTTTTAAAAATTTTAAAAAAATAAAAGCGAAAAACGTCAATATCTCCATTATTTCCGAAGACATGACAGTTTTAAAAATTTTAAAAAAATAAAAGTGGAAAACGTCAATATCTCCATTATTTCCGAAGATATGACAGTTTTAAGAATTTAAAAAAAATAAAAGCGAAAAAAGTCAATATCTCCATTATTTCCGAAGATATGACAGTTTTAAGAATTTAAAAAAAATAAAAGCGAAAAAAGTCAATATCTCCATTATTTCCGAAGATATGACAGTTTTAAAAATTTAAAAAAAATAAAAGCGAAAAACGTCAATATCTCCATTATTTCCGAAGATATGACAGTTTAAATTTAAAAAAATAAAAGCGAAAAACGTCAATATCTCCATTATTTCCGAAGATATGACAGTTTTAAGAATTTAAAAAAATAAAAGCGAAAAAAGTCAATATCTCCATTATTTCCGAAGATATGACAGTTTTAAGAATTTAAAAAAAATAAAAGCGAAAAACGTCAATATCTCCATTATTTCCGAAGATATGACAGTTTTAAAAAAAAACGAAAAACGTCAATATCTCCATTATTTCCGAAGATATGACAGTTTTAAGAATTTAAAAAAAATAAAAGCGAAAAAAGTCAATATCTCCATTATTTCCGAAGATATGACAGTTTTAATAATTTAAAAAAAATAAAAGCGAAAAACGTCAATATCTCCATTATTTCCGAGATATTGACAGTTTTTCGCTTTTATTTTTTTTAAATTTTAAAACTGTCATATCTTCGGAAATAATGGAGATATTGACGTTTTTCGCTTTTATTTTTTTAAAATTTTTAAAACTGTCATATCTTCGGAAATAATGGAGATATTGACGTTTTTCGCTTTTATTTTTTTTAAATTCTTAAAACTGTCATATCTTCGGAAATAATGGAGATATTGACGTTTTTCGCTTTTATTTTTTTAAATTCTTAAAACTGTCATATCTTCGGAAATAATGGAGATATTGACGTTTTTCGCTTTTATTTTTTTTAAATTCTTAAAACTGTCATATCTTCGGAAATAATGGAGATATTGACGTTTTTCGCTTTTATTTTTTTAATTTAACTGTCATATCTTCGGAAATAATGGAGATATTGACGTTTTTCGCTTTTATTTTTTTAAATTTTTAAAACTGTCATATCTTCGGAAATAATGGAGATATTGACGTTTTTCGCTTTTATTTTTTTTAAATTTTTAAACTGTCATATCTTCGGAAATAATGGAGATATTGACGTTTTTCGCTTTTATTTTTTTTAAATTTTTAAAACTGTCATATCTTCGGAAATAATGGAGATATTGACGTTTTTCGCTTTTATTTTTTTTAAATTTTTAAAACTGTCATATCTTCGGAAATAATGGAGATATTGACGTTTTTCGCTTTTATTTTTTTTAAATTCTTAAAACTGTCATATCTTCGGAAATAATGGAGATATTGACGTTTTTCGCTTTTTTTTTTAAATTTAAAACTGTCATATCTTCGGAAATAATGGAGATATTGACGTTTTTCGCTTTTATTTTTTTTAAATTTTTAAAACTGTCATATCTTCGGAAATAATGGAGATATTGACGTTTTTCGCTTTTATTTTTTTTAAATTTTTAAAACTGTCATATCTTCGGAAATAATGGAGATATTGACGTTTTTCGCTTTTT
>JAWNLI010000062.1:0-76567 GCA_035042405.1 Drosophila demipolita | reverse complement strand
TACTGGCAACACCAGGGACCAGGATCAGGACCAGGAGCAGGAGAAACGGGCGAAAAATAAAAACAGATAAGTCACAAAAATCAGTTAAACAGTTATAAGTGTATATATATATATATATATATATATATATATGTGTGTTAAAATGTATATGTATATGTATATATATATAATATATATATATATATTTGTTATTTTGGTGCTGTTGTTGTTACTCACACATTTGCGATGCGACCTTGTTGCCCACCGAGGATAGCATCTGATCCACTTGGTCCACCTGAATTTGCATTTGTTGCTGCACAGAAGGAGTTATGGCGACGCCAGTTGATAGACTGTTGAGCAGCAAGTTGCTAACTAGGCTGGTATTATTATTTACCTGCGATATATCCAACAAATTAACGCACACACACACACACACAAGCAGAGCAGAACGACACACACACAAAAAGTGTGTGAGAGATGGAGAGAGAGAGAGAGGAAAGAGAGAGAGAGAGAGAGAGAGAGAGGAAAGAGAGAAAGAGAGAGAGAGAGAGAGAGAGGGAAGAGAGAGAGAAAGAGACAGGAGAGAGTGGAAACGCACAAAAAGTAAATGAAAAAAAAACCAAAGGAGAATTAATTATTATAATATAATTTATAATCTTAAAAGATTCTAGCTAGGAAAAGTCATCGACTCAAATATTATACAGTTTAACCGGGTTTAAGCCAAATAACATTGCCACAAAGAACAGCACACAACATGCCAGATGCAATACGATGCAGACTCGCTAATTTATGAACTTATTTCTCTTGTATACTTTATATATTTTTCCGTCTATATACTAATAATATCGGTTACGGGATTGGCGTTTACAAATTTTTAATTTCAATATCGATTGTGAATTTCGAATCGATTAATATGTGGTTCCGACTCCGTAACCAATTTCTGATTAGAACTTTCTAGTGTGATCGATAATGATCGATGGTGACTAAATAATTCTATATTAAGTATCGAAATAATTTACTGAACATTTTGGATGATTCCTCAGAATTCCTGAATTGATGAACCGATTATAAGAAAATTCTAAATATTTTGTAAAGAGGCGGCAAGCAAAATAATTTATAGCAAATGTATAATTGCAGCAAGTGTACTTAAGTATTTTCTGTTCGGTTCGTTCAAAAGTGGAATAATTGAAAGATTCTCGTTTTTTTTTTTTAATTACTCACATTGCTTCCATTTGAATCAATTCGTGTTTTTTTTGTCTTGCGTGGTGGCCGATCGTCCCCATCGCCTGTAATTTGTCGAAAATTATACATTAGTTAGGATTTTCGATTTGTTATTTGATTGCTTTTTGAAATGAGGGATAAAAGACAAAAACCAAAAAAGGACAAGGCATAAAAGATAACTCAAAAATTATAATAAGAAAGGTGAGATGTTGAGCATGAAAACAAAAGATATCGCACACTAACGGGTGGGGGTGAGTATAAAATGGATTAATTTAATTTTGAATTTAATGTGCACTTATATTATGTACATATAGAGGATATAGTTGTTAAAAATAGTAGTGTTTGTAGGTTTTACGAATCAAAAATACCTCGATACAATTGTCGAACGCTGAAACCAATGAAGCAATTGTGGTACGGGGGGCGGAGGAGGGATTCACGTGGTAGATTTTCCTAAAAAAACATGTTCATTTGTGTCTCACTTTTCATCTACCATTACATCTCCCACCTTCACTCTCTCTCTCTCTCCCTCACTCTGTCTCTTTCTCTCTTTTTCTCTCCTCGCTTTCTGACATTTTCTCCCTTACTCTCTGTTATTGTATTTTTCTTGTCTAAACGCTGGAAGTAAGAAAAACTGGAGAAATCTGTGAGGTAAGTCCTTTTTTTTTTAATTTTTACACAAGTGGAGAACCAACTAACTTTTTGTCTGTTATTCGATTGATATATGTGTATCAAACATATATAATTTTTACTTTGCGTTATTGATTTGTATTTGTTAGGTTAATATTTAGGAATCTTCTGTAAAAACACAAATATGCTAACAAAGAAAAAAAAAATGAGTACACAAAGATAAAAAAAAAAATGTTCATAGAGAAATGGAGAAACACAGTTGTTGTTATTTTTTTCTTTTTAATAAACGTTTTCTTTGTTGTTGGTGTTGTTGTTGAATTGCCTTTGTTTTCATTTTAGTTGTTGTTGCGCTGCATTTTACTTTTTTTTTTTGTTGTTGTTGTTGTTGTCTTAAACTAATTATGTGTTTGTTTTTCTGTCATTATGCAGTTTTTAGCAACTGCTCTTTAGTATTAAATATTATTTTACTATAAATATTTTTAGATATGGGTATAATGGTGATTGTGTCTGTGTGTTGTGTGTGTGTTGTGTGTGTTCATATGTACTTTACGTATAATGCGTCCTTATGCTAAGTGTGTGTACGCTGTATTGTGTATCTGTCTCCCTATGCCTATGTGTAGCTCTGTGTGTGTGTGTATGTGTGTGTGTGTGTGTGTGTGCTTAAGTTGCTGTTTTGGTTTTTGTTCTCACTTCTCTTTTCAGCATATATATATATATATATAAATAAATAAATAAATATATATATAAATAAATATATGTATATATAAATAAATATATATATATATATAAATATAATGTATTTGTGTTGGTTTATGTCTTCTCTGAAACTATTTTTTTTTTAATGTGGCTTACATAAGGAATAATGACAGATATATATATATATTTTTATGTATATATTTGGAAAATAAAAGAATTTTCAATTACAAAATTTTTTGCGCATATTTTCGGCAATGTTTTTTTTTGGGAATATCGTTATTGTGACTTTTTTCTTTGTTTCATTAAGTAAATAACAGCAAATGTGAGTTTTAAATGTATGTATGTGTGTGTGTCTGTGAGTGTGCTTGTATGTGGTTATCTAACAGCAAATTACACAGCACACGCTCGAAAAAAAATCATTAAATGTATTTTTTTGTTAACGTTAGTTTGTTGTGTTGTGTTAAAAATAATGTTGAATGTTAAAACATGATGGTGTTCTTGTTGAATGTTTATATAATGTATTTATATTATTATTGTTGTTGTATTTTTCTTTTGTTTTGTTTTCTTCGGGTTCTTGTTTCCTTTTTGCTGTTTATTTAGTTTAATATTAAAAATGTATATATTTAAATTTATTTAATGCATTTGTTTTTTACGTTTAAATCATTTCTATATTTTTGCTTTTTCATTTTACTCTTTTTTTCTTCGTTTAATTTTTTTTTATATTTTTTTTTTTTTTTTTTTTAAAAATCGTGCAAACAATGTGTAAAGGGGAAAACCGACAGCCGAAAAATAAATAAAAAAATGCTTTTCAAAATACATTTTATTATTTGTTTTTAAATATACCTATTCTATATGCATGTATGTATGCGTATATACACACACACACACACACACACACACATATATATACACTACTAAATGTGAGCATGTACATATGTGTATGCATGAAGCCAAAAACAAACTTCATGCTAAACTTGACATTTGTTGATTTTCATTCCATTCCTTTACAAGTAATATCAATATCAATATATATATATATATATATATATATATATTTATATATATATATAGAGTTATGTTTTTCCTTCTAATTATTTTTTTTTTGGTTCCAGTCTGTCTGTCTGTGCGGTCTGTCATCTGTATATTTTTGTTATTTGTTTTGATTTGTATATATTTATACATATACAACGTTGTTGGCGTTAACTTTATTACTTCCTATTCTATCTATATTTATCGTTTTTGTTATTGTTGGTGTTTGTTGTTTCCTTTTGTTTGTTAAAGTATTATTGCTTGATTAAGTAAATATATATATATAGTTATACATATATTTGTACGTATAATTTGAAGTCTCGTCCTGATAACCAAAGTCTTTTAAGTATTTTTACTGCAATTTGTAGCTGTAGCTCTCTGTATATATGTGACTGTATGTTTGTGTGTGAGTGTGTGTGGGTATGGGTGTGGGTATGTGTGTGTGCATCTGTGCTTGTTAATGTTAAATGTTAGTCCGAAGTTGTATTCAGATGCATTTCTAATTGGAAGAGTTGCACAGTGGGCAACAATATACCCACAATATATGTTTCCAGTAGGTATGTGTTTGCGTCTGTGTGTGTGTGTGTATGTGTTTATTAGGTAAAAAAGGAAGTATTGGAAATATGTGATGTAGTCAGTAGTAATGTGTGTTAGTGTGTGTGTTTGTATGCACTACTTGATGGTTTCATATATATTCCTTATTATTCATGCATTGTTGTAGATATTTGATTGTTTTCCTCTCTCTTCTATCCCCCTCCTCTGATTTGGTTGTTTTTATAAATATATATTTACCGACGCAACTCTTAATTTTTAAGTATTTTGACGAGTGGTTTTATTCGTTTTGGGTTGTTGTTAGATAAATTTATTGATTGATTAATTGGTTGGCTAGTTTCTAATTGGTTAGTTGGTTGGTTGGTTGATTGATTGGGAGAGTGTAGAGTAGTTGGTACGCATTAGTTTCATTTTCAGAGTGGCTGCCCCAGTACACAATTGCTTCACGATTTTTTTCAGCATATTCTCATAATAATCATACAATAATAATAATAATCATACAATAATGTTTTTTTTTTTGTTTTGTTTTCGATTTGTTTTGCTTTTTCAATATACTTAAAAAATTGTTTTAGCTTGCATAACGCAAGCTTTTGCTTCTTCGATTCATTTCTTTGTTTTTTTAATATAAACTTCTTTTCAAATTTTAATTTCCTTTTTTGTTTTGTGGTTGCTTGTCTCTATAAAATATGCTCTAAAATAGTCGGAAAGCAGGCGTAATTTGTTTAACAAATTCCAAATGTTTCATATTTAGATATATATATATATATACATAAATATATATATAGATTTTAAAGTAAGGGGATTATTGATATATATATATATATATATATATATATATATACAATCAAAACGCCGTCCTAACCTGCTTCACTGTCACTCGAGTTACTGGAGTCACTCTAGTCACTGGAGTCACTCGAACTGCTATCACTCGAACTGCTATCACTCGAACTCGACGACGATGAATCGCTGGAACTTGAACTGGACGAAACAGGATTCGCTGGCTGCAGGGCCGCCTTTACTTTGCTCGATGTGTTCTCAACTGCAACAGAAGCAAGTGAATAATAGTTTAACATTATTATTATTTTCATTATATATAAAAAAGATTCATAATAGAAAACCTATTTCTATCACTACCCTCACCCAAACCAGATCGATTACTTGTATATCCACTATACCCGAAACTTTGAAATGCCAGCAATCGGATTTTTTGGAAAATTCTTTCAAAACCAGAGTGTCAAACTGAAATGAATTTAGTTTCCGCTCCCGCAACAACAAAAAAAAAAAACAAATTATATAAAGCACACCTTTCTTGGCGGTTTTCTTGCAGGCGTTCAATATGCAGTTGATTTCTTGTAAACGCTTTTCCAGCACCTGTTTCTTTTCCTCCTGTTGCTCAGCCGTTAATTTCTCATATAGGATATCTGTAACAAGAGAAATGCATAATTATTTCAGAAAATATATGCAAAAGAAATTATATAAATATATGAAAGCGATTAGTTAACTGACAAAGCAATAAACAGACAAAAGGACAGAGATAGAAAGAGAGAGAAGAGAGAGTGGGAGTGGGAGTGGGAGAGAAGGAAAACATAGTTGGAGCAACAGTCTTTTGGATTTTTCTTCTTGTTTTTAAATAAACAGTTTGTCGTTGCATGCTGACTGAAGAGCTTTTTGATGAATGGACTGGATGTGCACCAGATGCATCAATCAGTCAATCAATCAATCAAACAATCACACACAACAAATGCAAGAGTTCTAAGCGCATGCAATGTTATATCATTTTTGAGCTACATTATTTGAAAAACAAACTTTTCATATCAACAGAATACCCTTGCAGAACAATTTGAACTGATCTCGAAAATGGGATATATCATAATTGCATACAACTGAAACTGTTTTAACATATTACAAAAAAAATAAACAAACTACTGAGGTTTCTCTATTCTACGCCTGCAAGGGTATTTCAACTTTGACTGCCCAAAGATAACTCTGCTTCATTTTCTTGTTGTTAATTACATATTGTTTAAACTTATTTTTGGTAAAGTAGTATATATAAAAAAAAATCATTGAAGCAGCAAACTAAAGATAAATATTATTTTTTTTGACAGCCGACCAATGTCGACTCACAGTGCACAGTACAATTTTGGCCGCTTGTGGCAATTAGGTTAGCAATAATCAGGGGAACACTAGCCAGTTGCATTTATAAATTTCACAATTCTTGTTGGTCTTACATTCTTGATAGATAGTGATTTCCTATTGCAGCGAGTCTTTTCCTGACCAGCGCAGAGTAGAAGAAAAGGAAGTGTTCTGTGTAAGTGTAAGTTTCAGTAATTCTTCCTATAACCGGCCACTGGTTAGTGATTATTCATGGCAAAAGGCTCGAAACTTCCAAGAAACTTGTGTAGTTGGATAAGGTCTAATGATTAATAGGTACATCCACAGGGGACACTGTTGGAGAGCACTTAAGTTGGTAATTTTACTGAAGCAGATGTGGTTTAAGTTATTTAGTCAAAGGAGACGCGAGTGCGAATTTTAAACTTCACTAAGAAGAGAACTAGTTTTGTTTTGGTGGGGTTTACGTGTAACCCAAGATGACTGTACTTATTACTTGTCCTGAAATCACATAGAACTTGGGATTACTTTCCTCTGGCGATAACTGCAACACCATCCGAAATCGTTCTATAAAGTGTATTTATCTATTCTCCTGATTTCAAATCAGCAGACTAACCAGACTACAAAAGACTACAGAGGAGCGTTCTAGAGTGAGAAAATTTGAACAGAACTTTTCGCCTATCGTTTTGAGTGCTTAAGCGTGTCAGTTAGTGTTCCATTAACTCTTGCTCGGAGTTGTTCCTCAAATGTATGGCGAAATGCTGTATTTGCTGTCATCATTCCAAACTTAGTCCAACGATTAAAAAAAACAGCACTGCAGTAATTATTTTCTCATTAAAAGTGATACGACTAAATAATCAATTGGAAACTCTTCGCAGCCAAGATCAAGTTGACATCACTCGGAACTAGTGGAATGTTAAACTGAAACTGGAATCATCTTCGATATTTACTAGAGACAATTTCTTCCGGTTTGAAGAGAGTGCCTCTAAAAGGTGATATATATAATTTATATGGCAAGGAACACTGCTACACTTCCTGCATGTGTAGGTGTATGGGTTTATGTGTGTAGATTAGAAGATGCGTACGCGTCTCACCTGGCAACTTGCTAATGTTAAAAGAAAGCTGTCGCTTCTCATCGTAAGACATGGGCTTGGCTGTGTCCTCCTCCTTGGAGTCGAAGTTGATCACCTGGTTGGGCCTCTTTTTGCTGCTGCCTCGCGCACCGATTGCGCTGCCGCTGCCGCCGCTAGCACCACGGCCACCAGTTCCAGCACCTGCGTTGCTTGCATGGTTGCTGTTGTTGTTCTTGGTGCGTTTGGCATTTGTGGTGCCACCAGTTGTGGCAGCCGCTGCTGCATTTGCAGCGATAGCTGCGGCATTCGCAGCATTGGCAGCCGCTGGGCCCGCTCCACTGCCGCTGACATTGACGTTCACATTGCCCTTGCCTCCACGCTGTCCCTTGCTTTTAGCACCTTTGCTGGTGCCACTTGAGCCCCCAGCTCCGGCCGCAGCACCAGCTGCAAGGGCGCCGGCCAGGGCATTAGCGGGCGCCTTGCCACCAGCAGCTGAAATACCCACGCCCGGATTAACGCTCACATAGCCACCGACACCAGCGCCAGCGCCCGACCTGCCTGGCATCTGACTCATGGCCAGCGCCATTTCGTGAACTTGCTGCAGTGTCGCCGCACCGGGTACACCACTTGAAACGCCACCAGCGCCGCCAACGCCACCGGCATTCACCAGCGAACCACTGAGCAGGGTGCTCAGATTGGCACTGGCTGAATTTGTAGCATTTAGGGCTGCCAAATTCGGTGACATGGCGACAACGCCAATGCCATGCGAGGTATTACCTGACCCACCAAGCGAATGATGATGATGATGATGACTGCCGCCACCGGCAGAGCCACTCCCACCGCCCGACCCACCGATCCCTGTGACCAGTTGGCTCTTTCTCTTCTCCTTGAGCTTTTTTCGAGCTTTCTTTTTGGCTGATGCCTCCTCGACTAGTATACGTATTTCCTCTTCCAGGCCAATCATCTCGGACATAAGCGTTTTCAGCTTGGCATTGCGCTCCTCATCCGAATTGGATTCATTTTCTGTATCATTTGAATCGTCACTGGATGGTACGCTTGAATAGCCATGATGATAATGGCCAGCATTCGCAACTGTCTCTTTGGGTATAGTTGCGTAGCGCATCTCGAATACATGCTGTAACTTACGTCCCATTGCAACAACATCATCACCTGCGGGATTATATTTATAGCAATTTGTGAATATTAAACGCACATCAGCGGCAAATTCCGGGGCGCTCTTATATTCACGATTGTCTATTTTTCGCTTAACAGTGCTCAAATCCATAGGATTCTTAATTATGTCATGATAGTCGTACAGGCCTAACCATTCCACATCAACCGGCTTGTAGAAGGGCCAGGCGCAGGCCGAGTGTTTCTTGGAGAAGAGCTCTTTGAGTATTCCGTTGCATGACTTGAGTGAATCGGATAGTTTCTCCTTTGATTTGGGTATTGGGCCGCCAAACGTGCTACAGCCGAGACGATGCATACCGGCACCACTCAATAGTGACTTCAGTTACCCACCCGAGCCCTGGAATGTAAGATCCTGTGTTTGTTTTCATTCAATTCATCGATGCATCGGATGTGGGTTATCGAGAGCGATTCGTTTTTTTGTTGTTGGCAGTGCGTTGTGTGTCGTGCATTGATTATTAGATGATGACAATAACGACAATGATGACGAAACGATTAGAAAGAAAATAAAATGAAGAGAAAATAGAAATTTAAGGAAGAATTAGAAACAGCAGTCACAGATCAAAATGACATTTTGTAAATGTAAAAAATGGGAGGTGTTATTTAACATTGATTCGACATGAAGAAGAAAACGGACGTTTATACTTTCAGGCGTGTATATATGTATGCTTAAACACACAGGCGTCCTCTGTGTGTGTGTGTGTGTTTCGACGCACTCGCTAAAAAACCACCTAAATCAGCAATCGTAGCGGCACTCGTTCGTATGTTTTAACAAAAGCTTCTCATGCTTTAAACTCACCACTAGAACAGCAATAATGCAGCACACAAGCGCGCAACTTTTGTTATTGACACTGCACGAGAAATCCGTAACAAAAAAATTAAACGATGTTCACAAGCAAATTATTTGTATCAAGTGAAGTTGGTTGCGAGTAGATTAACAGAAATGTCTATGTTACCATTCAGTAACAACAGTCACAAAACAAAATGACATTTGTAAATGTAAATGTTAAAAATGGGAGGTGTTTTTTAATATTGCTACCAATATCCAATACAAGGAGAAATGTAAACAAGACGTTAAATTATTGCTTATTGATTATCGATAAGTCGAATAGTCGTAAGTCGATAAGTCATAGAAACTGTTTGGCAAGAATTCAGTTTTGCGTTATGTGGACAAAAATATAATATTTGGTGTGCAATTATTTTATTTCACTCTTGGGATGTACAGATCCTTGATACTTACCACCCGATTGTATCCTCTTCACGATTCTTGCTCTGCGCAAATACAAAAACTCATATTCAATTTATAATTTTTTATAAACTTTTATTTTTTGTTTTTTTTAATTTTTTTTTTTTGTTTTGTTCTTTTCATTTGTAGGTCCGTTTCTGTTTTTTATTTGTTTTTTGTTTTGCTTTAATACTAAGTGTACGCAATAAAAGTAAATTATATATAAGTTTTTAATGAATTTTCATTAATTGTAGGCTTAGTAAAAATTGTAAAATTGATTTCTTCAATTTCTGAATTTTATAGTCGTAAATACTACTACTACGGGCCTATCATAGGGGATAAATAAACAACAGCTTCATTCTCGCATCTCGATTCTAATGCTCCACTTAGCGTATGTTTAATTTTAGTTTAGTAATTTTACATTTTAGTATTGTGTGGTTCTGTTTCTCGTTTTCAATGTTATTATTATTAACTATAATGTGTTCTATGCATTTGTATAAGGCTAAATCGTTTACTAAACGCATTTTATGTTATTTGCATAATTATATATATATATATATATATATATGTCTATGTACTATATATATGTATATATATTACATGAGTTTTTGTTATCGCGTCAGCTCAGTTTGGTTATAACTGAAAATGTACGACAATTCTAATGCTAAAATTTCATATGCCATATCCAGGATAAAGGATCCATATGAGTACATATGTGGTCTGTTAAAATATATGTTCGTAGTCATACTTATATGCATAACTTGTTAAGATGTAGATTTATGTATGTATTAATGGGTATAGATATAGATAGTAAGGAAAACTGTTTTTCATTTATTTTGTTTTTGTTCTTTTATCTTTATTTTATTTTTTTTTTTATTGTTATATGTATATATATATATATATATATATATAAATATATATTTAATGATATTTTTCTTTCATTTTCAATTAAATGCTAAAATTAATTATACAAAAAAAAATATTTATCGATACATACATATAAATATACAAATATATATATATGTATACATATATATTTATATATATGGTGTGTATAGTAAAAAAGCTAATTTACACAAATATAAGTGACATTTGAGAGAGAGGGAACTGCGGGGTATACATAACAACATGAGGATGTGTACTTATGGGTTGAGGGGTATTATAACAATTTCTCTTTTTTATATATAATATGTGTAAGCATTTATCGTAAGTATACATTGTAATAATCGTAATAGTTATTACGTAAATTAACGCCCACGCCTCGCGTCTACGTCTCTCTTGTTCCACACGTCGTTGCTCCGCACGCTTGGCAGCCGCTCGATCCTGCGGAAATTGCTGTGCCGGCAAATTCTGGCCCTGACGCCTTGATGTCATCCATTCGCGATATTAGCGGCTATGAATTGTGCACACTTTTCCTACAATGCGAATAAAATAAACATTCATTGTTATTATCATGCGCATTGCGAATATTTCAGATATTACTCACTGTCCGCTTTCCGTGGCACCCAACGGCGAAGTAGCCAGCGCCAGATACTTGCGCAGCGGCAGCTGCTGCTTGAATGGCGGTGCACGCACTGTGGCGAATCCGAAAATTCGACGCACTAGCTCGACAAATAACAACGAGAGCGAGGGTCGCGCCGATCGCACTGAGGAGTCCAGCGATTGCGATTCGCATACGGGTAACTACAATGAAAAGTTGACAGGAACGGCACAAGCTGGCGTTCCAAGTGCCAACGCTGTTGCTGCTGGTCAAGTCAAGGATGCCGCCTACTATGAACGACACCGCAAGAATAATGCTTCGGCGAAAAGTCGCGAGATCGCAAGGGGGTCAGAATATTGAGCTAAACTGCCAAATTGATGCGTTGAAAGCGTAGTTAAGTAATATGTATACCTGTATAATTAATTATAATATAATATATATATAATATATAATTAATTTGCTTATAAACAGATATTCGGACATGACCATATCGACTTAGCTATTTGCGCTGATCTAGATTCTGGAAAATATCTAGTTTATCGGGTCGATGAACTTTGTAATATTATTATAATATCCATAGCAATAACGGACAAAAGACTCGGAAAAGTAAGAAAGAAATCCATCTGCTTAGCAATATGGAAGAAACCTTTGCTTCAGATATTCTGTTATCTTTCTGGCAATTACATGACGATTTGATTCCTATTCTGTCGCCACTTTGGCCACCTTGGCCATGGGTTCAACTGCACTCGCTCTCGTCGTGTCCGCTGCTCGTTTCACGCCCGTCACTTGGACCGGCTGAACGGCAGCCGCAGCCTTTGTGGAGCCACCATACAATGGTGCTGTTGCCGTTGGCAGCGATTCTGCCGCTTCTTATGTTGCCGTTGTTGCGGTCTTGGCTTGGGCTGCCGTTGGTCCTGCCACTTTCACCAGCTGTGCATTGAAGGATTGTGACGCTTCTCCTGTTGTAATTGTTGTTGTTGCTGTCAGTCTGCTTTGGTCGGCTACCGCCACTGCCTCCGCTGCAAACTTCGTCGCCGCTTCATATCTTGCCAACGCTTTCTGCTCCGCCACCACTGCCCTCCTCGCACGCGCTTTAATTGGTGCCGACGCTGCCATCTTCGACGCAGCTGCCTTCTTCGCCGCAGCAGTTTCTGCTGCTTTATCGGCAGCTATTGCACGTGCATTTTGGACCTCCTTGCCACCATTGGCAGCGACGGTCCCCAGTTCCAGCTCCTCCTTGGGCATGCGTTATATTTTCAGCAGAAACAGCTTCTTAAGTACATTTTGACCATTTTGGCAATATCATCGGAGGCTTTGTTGTAGAGGAAACAGTTGGAGAACATTAGGTTCATATCATTGACAGCGAATGCTCATGGTCCAATAAAAACACCATCAAGTGGCGCGGCAGCGGACTCGTTACATGGCGGTAGTTTGTTGGAAGACATTATTGTGATATCCTATATTATATATACATATATCTAAGAATACAAATTTAAATAAAAATCCAGAAAAATAAAATTAATAATAATATGTAGATATACTTGTGCGTTGAGCGCGCGCTTTCTGTGTGAGTGTGTGTGTGTGTTTCGACGCACTCGCTAAAAAACCACCTAAATCAGCAATCGTAGCGGCACTCGTTCGTATGTTTTAACAAAAGCTTCTCATGCTTTAAACTCACCACTAGAACAGCAATAATGCAGCACACAAGCGCGCAACTTTTGTTATTGACACTGCACGAGAAATCCGTAACAAAAAAATTACACGATGTTCACAAGCAAATTATTTGTATCAAGTGAAGTTGGTTGCGAGTAGATTAACAGAAATGTCTATGTTACCATTCAGTAACAACAGTCACAAAACAAAATGACATTTTGTAAATGTTAAAAATGGGAGGTGTTATTTAACATTGCTACCAATATCCAATACAAGGAGAAATGTAAACAAGACGTTAAATTATTGCTTATTGATTATCGATACGACGAGCCGTAGAAACTGTTTGGCAAGAATTTAGTTTTGCGTTATGTGGACAAAAATATAATATTTGGTGTGCAATTATTTTATTTCACTCTTGGGATGTATAGATACTTGATACTTACCACCCGATTGTATCCTCTTCACGATTCTTGCTCTGCGCAAATACAAAAACTCATATTCAATTTATAATTTTTTATAAACTTTTATTTTTTGTTTTTTTTAATTTTTTTTTTTTTGTTTTGTTCTTTTCATTTGTAGGTCCGTTTCTGTTTATTATTTGTTTTTTGTTTTGCTTTAATACTAAGTGTACGCAATAAAAGTAAATTATATATAAGTTTTTAATGAATTTTCATTAATTGTAGGCTTAGTAAAAATTGTAAAATTGATTTCTTCAATTTCTGAATTTTATAGTCGTAAATACTACTACTACGGGCCTATCATAGGGGATAAATAAACAACAGCTTCATTCTCGCATCTCGATTCTAATGCTCCACTTAGCGTATGTTTAATTTTAGTTTAGTAATTTTACATTTTAGTATTGTGTGGTTCTGTTTCTCGTTTTCAATGTTATTATTATTAACTATAATGTGTTCTATGCATTTGTATAAGGCTAAATCGTTTACTAAACGCATTTTATGTTATTTGCATAATTATATATATATATATATATATATATATATATATATATATTTATATATATATGTATATATATTACATGAGTTTTTGTTATCGCGTCAGCTCAGTTTGGTTATAACTGAAAATGTACGACAATTCTAATGCTAAAATTTCATATGCCATATCCAGGATAAAGGATCCATATGAGTACATATGTGGTCTGTTAAAATATATGTTCGTAGTCATACTTATATGCATAACTTGTTAAGATGTAGATTTATGTATGTATGGGTATAGATATAGATAGTAAGGAAAACTGTTTTTCATTTATTTTTTTTTTGTTCTTTTATCTTTATTTTATTTTTTTTTTTATTGTTATATGTATATATATATATATATATATAAATATATATTTAATGATATTTTTCTTTCATTTTCAATTAAATGCTAAAATTAATTATACAAAAAAAAATATTTATCGATACATACATATAAATATACAAATATATATATATGTATACATATATATTTATATATATGGTGTGTATAGTAAAAAAGCTAATTTACACAAATATAAGTGACATTTGAGAGAGAGGGAACTGCGGGGTATACATAACAACATGAGGATGTGTACTTATGGGTTGAGGGGTATTATAACAATTTCTCTTTTTTATATATAATATGTGTAAGCATTTATCGTAAGTATACATTGTAATAATCGTAATAGTTATTACGTAAATTAACGCCCACGCCTCGCGTCTACGTCTCTCTTGTTCCACACGTCGTTGCTCCGCACGCTTGGCAGCCGCTCGATCCTGCGGAAATTGCTGTGCCGGCAAATTCTGGCCCTGACGCCTTGATGTCATCCATTCGCGATATTAGCGGCTATGAATTGTGCACACTTTTCCTACAATGCGAATAAAATAAACATTCATTGTTATTATCATGCGCATTGCGAATATTTCAGATCTTACTCACTGTCCGCTTTCCGTGGCACCCAACGGCGAAGTAGCCAGCGCCAGATACTTGCGCAGCGGCAGCTGCTGCTTGAATGGCGGTGCACGCACTGTGGCGAATCCGAAAATTCGACGCACTAGCTCGACAAATAACAACGAGAGCGAGGGTCGCGCCGATCGCACTGAGGAGTCCAGCGATTGCGATTCGCATACGGGTAACTACAATGAAAAGTTGACAGGAACGGCACAAGCTGGCGTTCCAAGTGCCAACGCTGTTGCTGCTGGTCAAGTCAAGGATGCCGCCTACTATGAACGACACCGCAAGAATAATGCTTCGGCGAAAAGTCGCGAGATCGCAAGGGGGTCAGAATATTGAGCTAAACTGCCAAATTGATGCGTTGAAAGCGTAGTTAAATAATATGTATACCTGTATAATTATTGAATGTAAGCGATATATTCTTTTCATATCTATAAGAGTAATAATAAAACCATAAAATAAAATTCCAACAAAACGATGATTTTCACTTATTTCATACATCGCAGAATCTCCCCATTAAAAATAGATTTTCCGTGTATCCCTAAAAGTATACCGCAATTTATTGCTTGACCATATTGCCAATGCCGTTCTTAATCCAACGACACAATAGGTCGCAGTGCAGAAAACCTCAAATTTATATTACTATATGTACATACATATATACATTTACATACATAGTTTTTAGGGTAAGGGGATTATTAAATATATACAAACTACACTTCTAAACTTCTCATTCGGTTGTGCAATGCGTTCAAAGTGACGGCAATTCCAATAACGAGAGTAATTAAAACGATTTTAAAAATTAATAATAATAATAATAATGATAATAAAATTAATTTAATTAATTAATATATAATGCGTATACCTTCTGACACAAAACTAAGTTAATCAACCGAGCAATAGGAAAGGTAGTTACATAAATGATATAGTAGCAATATAGTAATACGTCGCACAAATAAAACGGATATGAAGGGAACGTTATTAATTTGCTTATAAACAGATAGGCGGACATGACCATATCGACTTAGCTATTTGCGCTGATCTAGATTCTGGAAAATATTTAGTTTATCGGGTCGATGAACTTTGTAATATTATTATAATATCCATAGCAATAACGGACAAAAGACTCGGAAAAGTAAGAAAGAAATCCATCTGCTTAGCAATATGGAAGAAACCTTTGCTTCAGATATTCTGTTATCTTTCTGGCAATTACATGACGATTCGATTCCTATTCTGTCGCCACTTTGGCCACCTTCGCCATGGGTTCAACTGCACTCGCTCTCGTCGTGTCCGCTGCTCGTTTCACGCCCGTCACTTGGACCGGCTGAACGGCAGCCGCAGCCTTTGTGGAGCCACCATACAATGGTGCTGTTGCCGTTGGCAGCGATTCTGCCGCTTCTTATGTTGCCGTTGTTGCGGTCTTGGCTTGGGCTGCCGTTGGTCCTGCCACTTTCACCAGCTGTGCATTGAAGGATTGTGACGCTTCTCCTGTTGTAATTGTTGTTGTTGCTGTCAGTCTGCTTTGGTCGGCTGCCGCCACTGCCTCCGCTGCAAACTTCGTCGCCGCTTCATATCTTGCCAACGCTTTCTGCTCCGCCACCACTGCCCTCCTCGCACGCGCTTTAATTAGTGCCGACGCTGCCATCTTCGACGCAGCTGCCTTCTTCGCTGCAGCAGTTTCTGCTGCTTTATCGGCAGCTATTGCACGTGCATTTTGGACCTCCTTGCCACCATTGGCAGCGACGGTCCCCAGTTCCAGCTCCTCCTTGGGCATGCGTTATATTTTCAGCAGAAACAGCTTCTTAAGTACATTTTGACCATTTTGGCAATATCATCGGAGGCTTTGTTGTAGAGGAAACAGTTGGAGAACATTAGGTTCATATCATTGACAGCGAATGCTCATGGTCCAATAAAAACACCATCAAGTGGCGCGGCAGCGGACTCGTTACATGGCGGTAGTTTGTTGGAAGACATTATTGTGATATCCTATATTATATATACATATATCTAAGAATACAAATTTAAATAAAAATCCAGAAAAATAAAATTAATAATAATATGTAGATATACTTGTGCGTTGAGCGCGCGCTTTCTGTGTGTGTGTGTGTGTGTGTTTCGACGCACTCGCTAAAAAACCACCTAAATCAGCAATCGTAGCGGCACTCGTTCGTATGTTTTAACAAAAGCTTCTCATGCTTTAAACTCACCACTAGAACAGCAATAATGCAGCACACAAGCGCGCAACTTTTGTTATTGACACTGCACGAGAAATCCGTAACAAAAAAATTACACGATGTTCACAAGCAAATTATTTGTATCAAGTGAAGTTGGTTGCGAGTAGATTAACAGAAATGTCTATGTTACCATTCAGTAACAACAGTCACAAAACAAAATGACATTTTGTAAATGTTAAAAATGGGAGGTGTTATTTAACATTGCTACCAATATCCAATACAAGGAGAAATGTAAACAAGACGTTAAATTATTGCTTATTGATTATCGATACGACGAGCCGTAGAAACTGTTTGGCAAGAATTTAGTTTTGCGTTATGTGGACGAGAATATAATATTTGGTGTGCAATTATTTTATTTCACTCTTGGGATGTATAGATCCTTGATACTTACCACCCGATTGTATCCTCTTCACGATTCTTGCTCTGCGCAAATACAAAAACTCATATTAAATTTATAATTTTTTATAAACTTTTATTTTTGTTTTGTTTTGTTCTTTTCATTTGTAGGTCCGTTTCTGTTTTTTATTTGTTTTTTGTTTTGCTTTAATACTAAGTGTACGCAATAAAAGTAAATTATATATAAGTTTTTAATGAATTTTCATTAATTGTAGGCTTAGTAAAAATTGTAAAATTGATTTCTTCAATTTCTGAATTTTATAGTCGTAAATACTACTACTACGGGCCTATCATAGGGGATAAATAAACAACAGCTTCATTCTCGCATCTCGATTCTAATGCTCCACTTAGCGTATGTTTAATTTTAGTTTAGTAATTTTACATTTTAGTATTGTGTGGTTCTGTTTCTCGTTTTCAATGTTATTATTATTAACTATAATGTGTTCTATGCATTTGTATAAGGCTAAATCGTTTACTAAACGCATTTTATGTTATTTGCATAATTATATATATATATATATATATATATATATGTCTATGTACTATATATATGTATATATATTACATGAGTTTTTGTTATCGCGTCAGCTCAGTTTGGTTATAACTGAAAATGTACGACAATTCTAATGCTAAAATTTCATATGCCATATCCAGGATAAAGGATCCATATGAGTACATATGTGGTCTGTTAAAATATATGTTCGTAGTCATACTTATATGCATAACTTGTTAAGATGTAGATTTATGTATGTATTAATGGGTATAGATATAGATAGTAAGGAAAACTGTTTTTCATTTATTTTTTTTTTGTTCTTTTATCTTTATTTTATTTTTTTTTTATTGTTATATGTATATATATATATATATATATATAAATATATATTTAATGATATTTTTCTTTCATTTTCAATTAAATGCTAAAATTAATTATACAAAAAAAAATATTTATCGATACATACATATAAATATACAAATATATATATACATATATATTTATATATATGGTGTGTATAGTAAAAAAGCTAATTTACACAAATATAAGTGACATTTGAGAGAGAGGGAACTGCGGGGTATACATAACAACATGAGGATGTGTACTTATGGGTTGAGGGGTATTATAACAATTTCTCTTTTTTATATATAATATATGTAAGCATTTATCGTAAGTATACATTGTAATAATCGTAATAGTTATTACGTAAATTAACGCCCACACTCACTCAACTAAACACACACCGGCACCCACACACACAACACACATAAAAACACACACACAGAAACGCACACTTGCTATACTGGCCGCCATTTTATATACATTAAAAAAGCTTATACATGCAAAAGTTAAACAAACAACAAAAGGACAGTGCATTCAAAGCACGCACAAATGTATGCTTTGTGTAGTGATTAACGTTGCCCAACACTACAATTAATTTTTACTGGCGATGTATGAATTTGATTCCACTCTCCATCTCCCACTCCGTCTAACTCTCTCTCTCTCTCTCTCTCTCTCTCTTTTACATTTACTGTTGTTGAAGGAAGAAAACGTAAATAACACTTTTGTTGTTGGAAGATATACAAATTGGTATTTTTCTTGGCTATGGATCGTGGATTAATAGGTCTGTCTGTGTCTGTCTATGTGTATATATAGATAATGTAAAAAATCCGAAGAGTTTAGTGGAAGTACATATTATTATTACTTATTACATATATATTCAGATATAATATACGGATTGATATATATGTATATATATATATATATATAACAAGCAAATCAGAGGCTGTTTGGATTATTGACAATCTACGTTCATTTCGAGCCTAATGTAGAAAAATAAATATTTTGTTCTCTGTATACATATATGAATATGGATTAACATATATATATATAAATATATATATATATATGTAATTTTAGTTTATCTATGGAATCAAGGAAACCCTCCGATTTGAGCATCATCCTAATTACTATGGCAGCTAGAGGCTATATTATAAGCTATGTATGTATGTATGTACACATAAATGTGTGTGTGTGTCTGCATGTGTGTGAACTATTACGTAGAAAAGTGTTTGTTGTGCAACTACTGAATACAAAAGTATTTACATTTAAATTTCCTGCATTGATCGATTGACAAAAGAACATCAAGTGAAACATTTGTTTAAGGCTCGCAAATTGCTCTCGAATTTTACATAGAAGGCCAGTCCAGGCCCATGTGTCTTATGTATCTCTATTTAGATACATATATTGTTAATAGTTAAGCTTAAAAATCAGTTAATGCTATTAAGCGCTATACAATTATTATCGCTTCTGGGGTTTTGTTTGCTTGTCTTGTTTTGTGATGTTCTGTATCCTTTTTTCAAATCCTTAAAACTTAAGCACAGTCGCACGCACACACACACACACACCACTAACAGGCACACACCAAAAGACGTTTTAATTAGATACAGAATTTTCTTATCTTTCCTATTTTTTTTGTGCTATACCCTTGCAGTGCTTATTTGAGAGCAGACTTGGAAAATGTGTATCTCTTAGCTGAAGACAAATTTGGAGACGGATGATTTGAATCAAGAATTAATATATCATATAGCTGCCATATGAACTATCGGACCGCTTAGATGTCAGCAGTTGTGGGTTCGGCATTCAGCAAGGGTATATATTAATCGGTGTGCCGAAATTATATATATATATTTATTTTTTTTTCTTTGCGGTTTTTTGTTTGTAATTGGGCGCGTCACGTACAAAATTTTGTTGCTACTTAAGAACTAAATGTACATTTGATTAAATGTTTGTATGTGTGTGTTTGTATATATAAATAGTAAAAGTGTGAGTGGTAGGGGCAGGGGAGTGGGGGAGGGGGTGCAGTCGACTGCATAATAATTAAATAAGTAAAATATAATTGAATTTTTCTTTTCTTCTTTTTGTTGTATGAACTTATCACGTTAAATTAGTTTACAAATGTATACAAAAAAAAAAAAATTGGTTGTAAATCTAAGCTTATTAACATTATTATTATTAAATCAATAATAATAAATTTAAAAAATTTTACAAATTGATTTTTTTTTATGTTTTTATATTTGAATTCAAAGGAAATTGGCCTTTTAATAGTAAATGTCGGATGTGTGTCTATCTGTATGTGTATGTTTGTGTGTGTGTTTGTGTGTATGTTTGTGTGTATGTTTGTGTGTGTGTTTGTGTGTGTGTTTATGTGTGTTTGTGTTTGTGTGTTAGTGTGTCTGTGTGTGTGTGTGCGTTATACCCTATGCATAATACGTTACATGCATACATATGCAATTTATGTATGTCTTTGTGTGTATTTATGTTTGTATATTCCCTAATTGCATTTACGTACATATGTATTCCTATGTATGTAGTAAATGTACTTAATTGTAATCGTAATTACTTAGAACATTGCTTATGTTTAACAATTGTTGTCGTTGTTTTGTGGTTGTTGTTGGTGTTTGTTGTTGTTGATCGTCTAATAGGTGTTATGATTGTTATTGTATTTAGCTGTTGTTGTTGTTGTTGTTGTTGTTGTATTGCCAGCCTTGCCATGCTGTTGTCACCGCTCATCGTCTTTTCCTTGTAGTTGTTATTTTTGCAGCTGTTGTTGCTGCTTCTGTCGGTTTTTGTTGCTGGTGTGATTTTTCTTTATGTTCTTGTTCATCGCGATGCCTTCGATGCGACTGTTCATCGCGATGCTTTCTATGAGACTTTTCATCACGTGCTTTTTTATGCGGCTTTTCATCTCGAACTTTTTTATGCGGCTCTTCATCGCGATGCTTTCTTTTCGTATGTTCTTCGCGATGTTTTTGTAGTTGTTGCTGTTCATCGCGATGCTTTTTTTGTGGATGTTTTTCTCGATGCTTTTCTTGTTGTTGTTGTTCATCACTATGCTTTTCTTGTTGTTGTTGTTCATCACTATGCTTTTCTTGTTGTTGTTTTTGTTGTTGTTTTTGTTGTTGTTTTTGTTGTTGTTTTTGTTGTTGTTTTTGTTGTTGTCGTTGTTCATCGCGATGCTTTTTTTGTGAATGTTTTTCGCGATGCTTGTCTTGTTGATGTTTTTGTTGTTCATCGCTAAACTTTTCTTGTTGTTCTTGTTTATGCTCATCGCTATGCTTTTCTTGTTGTTGTTGTTGATGTTGTTGTACATCGCGATGCTTTTTTTGTGGATGTTTCTCCCGCCGCTTTTTTTGTTGTTGTTGCATTTCTTGTTGTTGTTGTTCATCGCTATGCTTTTCTGGATGTTGTTGTTCATCGCTATGCTTCTCTTGGTGTTGTTGTTGATGTTGCTTTTCATCGCGATGCTTTTTTTGTGGATGTTTCTCCCGCCGCTTTTTTTGTTGTTGTTCATCACTATGCATTTCTTGTTGTTGTTGTTCATCCCTATGCTTTTCTTCATGTTGTTGTTGATGTTGCTTTTCATCGCGATGCTTTTTTTGTGGATGTTTCTCCCGCCGCTTTTTTTGTTGTTGTTCATCACTATGCATTTCTTGTTGTTGTTGTTCATCACTATGCTTTTCTTGATGTTGTTGTTCATCGCTATGCTTCTCTTGGTGTTGTTGTTGATGTTGCTTTTCACCGTGATGCTTTTTTTGTGGATGTTTCTCCCGCCGCTTTTTTTGTTGTTGTTCATCACTATGCATTTCTTGTTGTTGTTGTTCATCCCTATGCTTTTCTTGATGTTGTTGTTGATGTTGCTTTTCATCGCGATGCTTTTTTTGTGGATGTTTCTCCCGCCGCTTTTTTTGTTGTTGTTCATCACTATGCATTTCTTGTTGTTGTTGTTCATCACTATGCTTTTCTTGATGTTGTTGTTCATCGCTATGCTTCTCTTGGTGTTGTTGTTGATGTTGCTTTTCACCGTGATGCTTTTTTTGTGGATGTTTCTCCCGCCGCTTTTTTTGTTGTTGTTCATCACTATGCATTTCTTGTTGTTGTTGTTCATCCCTATGCTTTTCTTCATGTTGTTGTTGATGTTGCTTTTCATCGCGATGCTTTTTTTGTGGATGTTTCTCCCGCCGCTTTTTTTGTTGTTGTTCATCACTATGCATTTCTTGTTGTTGTTGTTCATCACTATGCTTTTCTTGATGTTGTTGTTCATCGCTATGCTTCTCTTGGTGTTGTTGTTGATGTTGCTTTTCACCGTGATGCTGTTTTTGTGGGTGTTTCTGCCGCCGCTTTTCTTGTTGTTGTTGTTCATCGCTATGCTTTTCTTGTTGTTGTTGTTCATCAATATGCTTCTCTTGGTGTTGTTGTTGATGTTGCTTTTCATCGCGATGCTTTTTTTGTGGATGTTTTTTCCGATGCTTTTGTTGTTGATCATCGCGATGTTTTTCTTGTTGTTGTTGTTCATCGCTATGTTTTTCTTTTTGTTGTTGTTTATGTTGTTCATCGCTATGCTTTTCTTGTTGTTGTTGTTGATGTAGCTTTTCATCGCGATGCTTTTTTTGTGGATGTTTTTCCAAATGCTTTGGTTGTTGTTCAACGCGATGCTTTTCTTTTTTTTGTTGTTTATGTTGTTCACCGCTATGCAAGAAATGCTGTTGTTGTTGTTCAGAGCTAAGCTTTTCCTGTAGTTGGTGTTCATCATGGTGCGTTTGTTGTTGCCGGTGTTCATCGCGATGCTTTCTGTGCTGATGTTCATCACGATGCCTCCTATGCTGATGTGCATCGCGATGCTCTTGGCGATGCTGTCTGTGGCTTTGCGGCTCCTCATCACGATGTTTTCTGCTATGTGATCGCCGTTTCTGTGAGTGCGATTTGCTGGCAACGCTGGTGGTTCTGGTTCTGGCTAGGGATCTGGATCTGGATCTGGATTTGGATTTGGATTTGTGTTTGTGGAAGGACGACATTGCCGCCATGGCCGTTTCCTACAGTGTCTCCTCAAAGGCAGCCATAAGATCACTCTGCATGTTCATGTCAATTTGGCCAGCCATCTGCACAAAGATTTAAAGAGCCAAGTCAGCAATTGATTAGTTAACAATTAACAGTTAATATTAATACAAAATATTAGGCTCGAAATTGAATGATCAATTGTAGCCAATTTATTTACCGCCTCGCGTCTGCGTCTCTCTTGTTCCGCGCGTCGTAGCTCCGCACGCTTGGCAGCCGCTCGATCCTGCAGCGATTGCTGTGCCGGCGAATTCTGGCCCTGACCCGGTGACGCCTTGATGTCATCCATTCGCGAAATTAGCGGCTGTGCATCGTGCACACTTTTCCTGCAATGCGAATAAAATAAACATTCATTGTTATTAACAAGCGCATTGTGAATATTTCAGATTTAACTCACCGTCCGCTTTCCATGGCACCCAATGGCGAGGCAGTCAGCGCCAGAGCATTTACAGCTGCAGATACTTGCGCAGCGGCAGCTGCTGCTGCTGTCGCCGATGCTACAGCTGCCGCTGCTGTTGAATGCTGATGCTGTTGCTGCTGCTGTGTCTGCTGATGCTGCTGCGACTGTCCACTGCTGTTGCTAGACTGATGCCCATTGCCGGAGGCGGTGCTGCCAGCTGTGGCCATACTTGAAATGCCGCCGCAGCTGCTGCTGCCGCCTTGGCTGTTGCTATTATTGCTAACTAGATTGCAGGCCGTGACAGCGCCTAGGCTGGCAATGGCAGCACCTAAGCTCATGTTGCTGCTGTTGCTGCCGCCGCCAATGCCGCCACCGCTGTTACTATTGCTGCCGCCGCCGATGCCGACAAGGCCCATTAGAGGATTGTTGCAGCCACTGTTGCTGCCGCCAGCAACAGCGCCACCGCTGCCAACACTGCCAGCACTGCCCGGTCCATTGCTGTTGATAGAATTGCTGCTATTGCCGCTGCCGATGCGAGAGGCATCTGTTGCGCCACTACTGCTGCTGCTACCGCCGCCGCCACCGCCTCCGCGCTCACCGCTGCTGCTGCCGCCTAACATTGACGACGACGGTTGCTGCTGCTGCTGTGCCCCAATTATGCTGTTGTTATTGTTGGCGGAGCTTGAGGCACTGGTGGTTGCAGTGGCTGCTGCTGCACTGGCAGCGGCGGCGGCGGCGGCGGATGCAGCAGCAGCAGCAGCAGCTGCATGATTGGCAGCAGCATTATTTGCAGCAATATTTGCCGCAGCAGCAGCCGCAGCGGCAGCAGCAGCTGCAGACGACGACGATGATGAGGAGTTGGATTTGTGATGCTTGCGCTGCTGTTGCTGCTCCTTTTCAGCGGCCTCCTTCTGATGCTTCTTCTCCTTCTCGGCCGCCTCGAGCAACTTGAGGCGATCGCGTTCTTTGGCTTTGTTGCGGAATTGCTGAAACGAGTCCATTGCAGGCTTCGCCTTACTTGATGTTGTCGCCGTATTCTGTGGCGAACTGGCGGATGCCAGCGATGACCACGAGCTGGCATTCTTCAAATTCTGCTCGACGGCAGTCTTGAACACCTGGTAGCCGGCATGCGCTGTGTGGCCAAGATGTAGCTTCAAATCGGACGGCGACTGTTGCGGTGGCAGCACTTTTTGATTATGATGCTGCTGTTGCTGTTGCTGTTGCTGCTGCTGGTGATGTTGCTGATGTTGATGCTGCTGATGGTGTTGCTGCTGCTGATGGTGTTGCTGCAACAGCTGCTTGTCGGGCGGACTGGGCATCATTGACTCGATGGGTTTGGGTATGATTAACATTTTATTTGCAGCCGCTTGCTGCTGTTGTTGCAGCAACTGTTGTTGGTGATGATGTTGCTGCTGTTGTTGTTGCTGTTGTTGTTGATGATGATGGTGATGCTGCTGCGGCTGTGGTTGTAATTGTTGTTGCTGCAATTGCTGCTGCAGCTGTTGCTGCTGGTGTTCGGCATCTTTATGCTTGCCACCGCTGCCGCCTGTATTGCTCCCCATCATCATCACATGATCCTGCAGCGAGGGTAATGTCATATTGAGATTATCAAAGACGGGCATACCACTGAAATCATTCACATTATAGCCATTATTGTGCGACTGCTGTTGATGATGTTGCTGATTTTGCTGGTTTTGCTGATGCGACTGCTGCTGCTGCTGCTGTTGTTTCTGTTGATTGGCAGCGTTAGCAATGTCCATATTGAAAAAGGGATTATTTAGCAAATGATTGCCATTCATTCCAGACACATTCTCCAGGCTCTTCGACAGCAGCTCCGTCATGTAGTCCATGTGTTGTTGCTGCTGTTGCTGTTGTTGTTGTGCTGGTTGTTGTTGCATTCCAAACTGCTGCTGATTGCCTTGATTTTGCTGCTGCATCTGCAAAAGCTGTTGCTGCCGGTGTGTCATATAAAATGAATCCTTCAGCGCTAACGATGGTATTGATGATTTGCCCGTGGAGGAGGTGCTGAACTCCAATGAGGCCAGCGACTGCTCCACGGGATCATCGAATTGTGGAATTTGCTTTAAGCCTGTTGCTAGTTTATCACTATTGTTATTGTTGCTGCTGTTTGTATTGTTATTGTTGCTGGTAACACCACCGCCACCACTGGATGCGAGCGCAGCTGCCAACGCCGCATGGGGATCATTCAATCCGATTCCCCCATCCGGCTGTTGGTGCTGGTGCTGCTGCTGCTGCTGCTGTTTGTGCAGATTGCTGGCAACCCGTATGCCACCTGCCGTGTTACCGACATAGCCATGCGTCGTCTTGCCAGCATTACTGCCCAACAGCTGCTGCTCGCTGCTCATACCCGATCCAGCAGCAGCACCCGAGCCAATGCCCGCACCCGTTTGCACATTGTTCTTATGGTGGCCCGCAACTTGCATTATACTGGCAACACCGCCACCGGCACCGCCACCAACTCCGACATAACTGCCCCCCGTCTTATTGTTGTTGTTATTCAGCACTGCTGCCGCAGTCATCGGATTCGCATTGCCCAAAAGGTTAGCTGGACAAAACGCAATTGGACACAATAAACAATGCACAGACATTCGACGAAACCGCAAGGCAGGACCAGGATCAGGACCAGGAGCAGGAGAAACGGGCGAAAAATAAAAACAGATAAGTCACAAAAATCAGTTAAACAGTTATAAGTGTATATATATATATATATATATATTTGTGTGAAAATGTATATGTATATGTATATATATATATATATATATATATTTGTTATTTTGGTGCTGTTGTTGTTACTCACACATTTGCGATGCGACCGTGTTGCCCACCGAGGATAGCATCTGATCCACTTGGTCCACCTGAATTTGCATTTGTTGCTGCACAGAAGGAGTTATGGCGACGCCAGTTGATAGACTGTTGAGCAGCAAGTTGCTAACTAGGCTGGTATTATTATTTACCTGCGATATATCCAACAAATTAACGCACACACACACACACACAAGCAGAGCAGAACGACACACACACAAAAAGTGTGTGAGAGATGGAAAGAGAGAGAGGAAAGAGAGAGAGAGAGAGAGAGAGAGAGGGAAGAGAGAGAGAAAGAGACAGGAGAGAGTGGAAACGCACAAAAAGTAAATGAAAAAAAACCAAAGGAGAATTAATTATTATAATATAATTTATAATCTTAAAAGATTCTAGCTAGGAAAAGTCATCGACTCAAATATTATACAGTTTAACCGGGTTTAAGCCAAATAACATTGCCACAAAGAACAGCACACAACATGCCAGATGCAATACGATGCAGACTCGCTAATTTATGAACTTATTTCTCTTGTATACTTTATATATTTTTCCGTCTATATACTAATAATATCGGTTACGGGATTGGCGTTTACAAATTTTTAATTTCAATATCGATTGTGAATTTCGAATCGATTAATATGTGGTTCCGACTCCGTAACCAATTTCTGATTAGAACTTTCTAGTGTGATCGATAATGATCGATGGTGACTAAATAATTCTATATTAAGTATCGAAATAATTTACTGAACATTTTGGATGATTCCTCAGAATTCCTGAATTGATGAACCGATTATAAGAAAATTCTAAATATTTTGTAAAGAGGCGGCAAGCAAAATAATTTATAGCAAATGTATAATTGCAGCAAGTGTACTTAAGTATTTTCTGTTCGGTTCGTTCAAAAGTGGAATAATTGAAAGATTCTCGTTTTTTTTTTTTAATTACTCACATTGCTTCCATTTGAATCAATTCGTGTTTTTTTTGTCTTGCGTGGTGGCCGATCGTCCCCATCGCCTGTAATTTGTCGAAAATTATACATTAGTTAGGATTTTCGATTTGTTATTTGATTGCTTTTTGAAATGAGGGATAAAAGACAAAAACCAAAAAAGGACAAGGCATAAAAGATAACTCAAAAATTATAATAAGAAAGGTGAGATGTTGAGCATGAAAACAAAAGATATCGCACACTAACGGGTGGGGGTGAGTATAAAATGGATTAATTTAATTTTGAATTTAATGTGCACTTATATTATGTACATATAGAGGATATAGTTGTTAAAAATAGTAGTGTTTGTAGGTTTTACGAATCAAAAATACCTCGATACAATTGTCGAACGCTGAAACCAATGAAGCAATTGTGGTACGGGGGGCGGAGGAGGGATTCACGTGGTAGATTTTCCTAAAAAAACATGTTCATTTGTGTCTCACTTTTCATCTACCATTACATCTCCCACCTTCACTCTCTCTCTCTCTCTCTCTCACTCTGTCTCTTTCTCTCTTTTTCTCTCTCGCTTTCTGACATTTTCTCCCTTACTCTCTGTTATTGTATTTTTCTTGTCTAAACGCTGGAAGTAAGAAAAACTGGAGAAATCTGTGAGGTAAGTCCTTTTTTTTTTAATTTTTACACAAGTGGAGAACCAACCAACTTTTTGTCTGTTATTCGATTGATATATGTGTATCAAACATATATAATTTTTACTTTGCGTTATTGATTTGTATTTGTTAGGTTAATATTTAGGAATCTTCTGTAAAAACACAAATATGCTAACGAAGAAAAAAAAAATGAGTACACAAAGATAAAAAAAAAAATGTTCATAGAGAAATGGAGAAACACAGTTGTTGTTATTTTTTTCTTTTTAATAA
Organism: Drosophila demipolita; assembly: GCA_035042405.1. NCBI lineage: Eukaryota > Metazoa > Arthropoda > Insecta > Diptera > Drosophilidae > Drosophila > Drosophila demipolita. The sequence continues at coordinate 48,209 of JAWNLI010000062.1, read as the reverse complement.
ACGTTTTCTTTGTTGTTGGTGTTGTTGTTGAATTGCCTTGTTTTCATTTTAGTTGTTGTTGCGCTGCATTTTGCTTCTTTTTTGTTGTTGTTGTTGTTGTCTTAAACTAATTATGTGTTTGTTTTTCTGTCATTATGCAGTTTTTAGCAACTGCTCTTTAATATTAAATATTATTTTACTATAAATATTTTTAGATATAGGTATAATGGTTATTGTGTGTTGTGTGTGTGTGTGTGTTCATATGTACTTTATGTATAATGCGTCCTTATGCTAAGTGTGTGTACGCTGTAGTGTGTATCTGTCTCCCTATGCCTATGTGTAGCTCTGTGTGTGTGTGTATGTGTGTGTGTATGTGTGTGTGTGTGTGTGTGTATGTGTGTGTGTGTGTGTATGTGTGTGTGTGTGTGTGTGTGTGTGTTGTATGTGTGTGTGTGTGTGTGTGTATGTGTGCGTGTATGTGTGCGTGTATGTGTGCGTGTATGTGTATGTGTATGTATGTGTGTGTGTGTATGTGTGCTTAAGTTGCTGTTTTGGTTTTTGTTCTCACTTCTCTTTTAAGCATATATATATAAATAAATATATATATAAATAAATATATATATATATAAATATATATATAAATAAATATATATATAAATAAATATATATATATATAAATAAATATATGTATATATAAATATATATATAATAAATATATATATAAATAAATATATATATATATAAATATAATGTATTTGTTGTTGGTTTATGTCTTCTCTGAAACTATTTTTTTTGTAAATGTGGCTTACATAAGGAATAATGACAGATATATATATATATATTTTTATGTATATATTGACGTTATGGGAAATAATTTCAAAAAAAAAATATTAAGTTAAGTAAGAAAAATGTCATTCTCTGATTACTCTTAATTTTGTTTTATTGAATATTTTATTATTTATCGGGTAGCGGGACTTAAGTTGTGGGATGTTAGACGAAACCAAAAATTTGGAAAATAAAAGTATTTTCAATTACAAAATTGTTTGCGCATATTTTCGGCAATGTTTTTTATTAGGGAATATTGTTATTGTGACTTTTATTTTATTCTTTTTTTGTTTCATTAAGTAAATAACAGCAAAAGTGAGTTTTAAAACAATACAAAAAGATTTCTTAAAAAAAGCATACAACGTTTTTCGACAAATTTCTGAGTGTGTATGTGTGTGTGTCTGTATGTCTATGAGTGTGCTATGTATGTGGTTATCTAACAGCAAATTACACAGCACACGCTCGAAAAAAAATCATTAAATGTATTTTTTTGTTAACGTTAATTTGTTGTGTTGTGTTAAAAATAATGTTGAATGTTAAAACATGATGGTGTTCTTGTTGAATGTTTATATAATGTATTTATATTATTATTGTTGTTGTATTTTTCTTTTGTTTTGTTTTCTTCGGGTTCTTGTTTCCTTTTTGCTGTTTATTTAGTTTAATATTAAAAATGTATATATTTAAATTTATTTAATGCAATTTGTTTTTTACGTTTAAATCATTTCTATATTTTTGCTTTTTCATTTTACTCTTTTTTTCTTCGTTTAATTTTTTTTATATTTTTTTTTCTTCTTTTTTAAAAACGTGCAAACAATGTGTAAAGGGGAAAACCGACAGCCGAAAAATAAATAAAAAAATGCTTTTCAAAATACATTTTATTATTTGTTTTTAAATATACCTATTCTATATGCATGTATGTATGCGTATATACACACACACACACACACACACACACATATATACACTACTAAATGTGAGCATGTACATATGTGTATGCATGAAGCCAAAAACAAACTTCATGCTAAACTTGACATCTTGTTGATTTTCATTCCATTCCTTTACAAGTAATATCAATATCAATATATATATATATATATATATATATATATATATATATATTTATATATATATATAGAGTTATGTTTTTCCTTCTAATTATTTTTTTTTTGGTTCCAGTCTGTCTGTCTGTGCGGTCTGTCATCTGTATATTTTTGTTATTTGTTTTGATTTGTATATATTTATACATATACAACGTTGTTGGCGTTAACTTTATTACTTCCTATTCTATCTATATTTATCGTTTTTGTTGTTGTTGGTGTTTGTTGTTTCCTTTTGTTTGTTAAAGTATTATTGCTTGATTAAGTATAAATATATATATCTATACATATATTTGTACATATAATTTGAAGTCTCGTCCTGATAACCTACAAGTTGCAAATATGCATATGTAACTAGATAACTAACTTATGAGTTAACATCTCAAAGTCTTTTAAGTATTTTTACTGCAATTTGTAGCTGTAGCTCTCTGTATATATGTGACTGTATGTTTGTATGTGCGTGTGTGGGTGTGTGTGTGTGGGTGTGTGGGTATGGGTATGGGTGTGTGCGTCTGTGCTAGTTTAACTAAATGTTAGTCCGAAGTTGTATTCAGATGCATTTCTAATTGGAAGAGTTTTACATCACTTTTGTTTTGTCAATAGAGAATATAGAAAACATTCAAAGAATAAAGACAAATAAACAACAGGAAGACCGACAAGCACATAAAACGTAACATACATGTGTGTGTGTGTGTATTTTTGTGTGTGTTATCATTCCATAGTGTTGCCCACAACGGACAAGAAAAACTCTGCACTGCCTGCAGCCCAAACAATAAACACGAAACGAAGCAGTGCACAGTGGGCAACAATATACAAAATAACCCACAATATATGTTTCCAGTAGGTATGTGTTTGCGTCTGTGTGTGTGTATGTGTTTATTAAGTAAAAAAGTTTCTTGTGTATCGTTTGTTACCTATCTAGCTACTTATATACCCACCCCTATGTCTCCAGTAGCTCCCACTCTCTCCAACACTTCCATCCTTCTAGTTTCTTGCTCGTCTTATTTAATGCAATTCTTTACATATTAATTAATTTATGTATTCGCTAATCGTTTAATAATTGCTGTTCTGTGTTGTGGTTGCCTTTTTTTATTATTATTATTATTTATTTATATATATACTTTATTTTTACACATTGTCTGCAGTGTGTTTTGATTTTAATTTCAATTGCTTTTAAATCTTTTTTTTTTTGTTGTTTTTTTGTCTTTTTTTTCTTTTGCATGTAGTCTATTTGTATATTTTTTTAATTGCTATTTCTATTAATTTAATAATGCACATATTGTGTTTGTGTGTGTGTTTATTTTTCGTTTTGTTGCACTTGATATCATTTCGTTGCATATTTTTTCTCTATTTGTATTTGGGTTTTATCATTTTGAAATATTTATGAGATATAAAAAACTATGTATGTATATGTGTATATAGACATACTTTATTTTGCATTATTTTTTCTCTTCCTCTTTTAACGCCTGTCCGATTTTTTTTTGCGAGTATATGTATATTTGAGTAGGTATGTGTGGGTAGCTGTGTGTGTTCTTGTAAGAGGGGAGTGTAGCTGACTGCTAAAAAGGATAAGTGTGTTTCAATGACAAAAACCTAACTGAAATGAGATGAAAACTACGTTGTGCTGCCAACGTATGCACATTTGAGAGAATAAGTTAGAGAGAGAGAGGGAGAGAGATAAGTTATGAAAAAACATAAAACATATATGATTTAATGTTAAAAAAAAGAATTAACAAAACATAATTCAGTTACAAAATATAGAATCTAATTACAATAAATAAATTGAGAAACTACCTATAAAAATAGTTCAATAACAAATATTATTCACAAGTGAAGTGTCGCAGAGTAAGCAACATGTATTGAAGACCTTGGATAGAGATAGACACACTTATTGAATTTGAATGCCACTTGATTGATGTGGGCCACAAATGTTTCAATATATTAACAAACAATTACAGTCAGCATATTAATGTAGATATGTGTGGGTGTTAATGAGTGGTATGTGGTATGTGTGCATCTTGATTGGCTCTGTTTAGTAATAGATGGGAGACTAGATTACGTAGAAGATTGATTGATTGATTGAACTGCGCGCAGTTGGCAAATCAGAGACAGCTTGAATCATCGACGACTGAATTGTCTCTCTACAAGAAGTATATATATATATATATATATATATATATATATATATATATATATATATATATATTTATAAAAACATATATTTAAATATGGAAGTTTTGGAAATATGTGATGATTGAGGTCTGTAGTAATTTGTGTTAGTGTGTGTGTTTGTATGCACTACTTGATGGTTTCATATATATTGCTTATTATTCATGCATTGTTGTAGATATTTGATTGTTTTCCTCAAACTCTCTCTCTATCCCCCTCCTCCGATTTGGTTGTTTTTATACATATATATTTACCGACGCAACTCTTAATTTTTAAGTATTTTGACGAGTGGTTTTTTTCGTTTTGGGTTGTTTTTAGATAAATTTATTGATTGATTAATTGGTTGGTTAGTTGCTGGTTGGTTGGTTGGTTGGTTGGTTGGTTGGTTGGTTGGTTGGTTGGTTGATTGATTGATTTGTTGGTTGATTGATTGGTAGAGTGTAGAGTAGTTGGTACGCATTAGTTTCATTTTCAGAGTGGCTGCCCCCAGTACACAATTGCTTCACGATTTTTTTCAGCATATTCTCATAATAATCATACAATAATAATAATAATCATACAATAATGTTTTTTTTTTTGTTTTGTTTTCGATTTGTTTTGCTTTTTCAATATACTTAAAAAATTATTTTAGCTTGCATAACGCAAGCTTTTGCTTCTTCTTCGTTCTCTTCTTCGATTCATTTCTTTATTTTTTTTTTAATATAAACTTCTTTTCAAACTTTAATTTCCTTTTTTGTTTTGTGGTTGCTTGTCTCTATATGTGTATTTAAAGCTATAGATATATACATCATGCATATATCGTATACCATATACATACATATATCGTTAAAGAGTTGTTGCATGTTCAGACACACAAAAGTATATACACATACATATACATATACATATACATTTACATATACATATATATATATAAATATAAATATATATATATATATATATATATATGTATGTGTGCATGTGTACATATATATAAACAATGTTTTCTTTCTTTTGTTTTGTTTTTTCATTTAAAAATACAATTCGTTTAATACCTAGAAAATGCTTAAATACAATATCTATATGCATATACATATATAATAAGTGTATATATATGTATTACTAGATCTAAATAGTATTTATATATATATCTATATATATGTCTCTATATATGTATATATATATTAATATATATATTTCACGATGATTATTTTACAGCTGCATGTGTGTGCGTGTGTGTGTTGGTTAGTCTTTTGTCTAGTTGAAACAAAATTATAAATTTGGTGTTTGCGAGGAATTTCCTATTATTTATAATTGCCATATATATCTGATATAACCTCAAAAACACAATAACGATAGTATTCGAAACAAAATGGAAATTGGAAAATAGTCGGAAAGCAGCAGTAATTTGTTTAACAAACTCCAAATGCTGCCAAATCAATGTCAATATTGCTCTACAAATTATTTATATTCTTGCAAATTTAAACTACATTTTAAAATATGACGAGAAAATCACAAAAAAAAAAATACGTTTCGTGTTACCCAAATTTAAATAATGTTTAAAAAGAAAGTAAACGCATATTGCACTTTGTCATGAACTTTGTTCCGGGTATCAGAGAAAAAAAACAAAAAAAAATATTAATTTAAATAATTTTTGGGTTATACAAAAATGGCAGTCTTAAGAGGGGTTTTAGGGTGCGCACGCACGCACACACAAGCACGTTTTCTATTGAACTCACTCACACGCACGCACAAGCGCGCTTGCACACACACGCACGCACAAACACACACAAAGGTGGTAAGTGATAAGGTCCGCTCCAAAGTATTCAACTTTAATAGGTGTATGTGTGTGTGTGTATGTGTGTGTGTGTTTGTATGTGTGAGTGTACACAAACTAAAACAACAAAACAACACTGCTATAAAAGCGGAAACTATCGCATGGCTCAATTACTCGCTCGCTGGCTCTCTTTCTTTTTCTTTCTCTCTCTCTCTCTCTCTCTCTGGCGCCCTCTTCCATTGTATCGCATCTCTGTCTAATTCGTAACTTGGTATTGTATATGATGTATAATATGTACATGTAAATGATGCTCACTTCTTATTCATTTCTTTTCCTATATATTTTTATGTTTTTTTCAAACCTTAGCAAAAAATTATCAACTAAAATAAAAGATTGTATGTCTATATGTATATATATATATAAATGGGTGTATACAAATTATTAAGGTCTCAACTTTGTCATACATTTAGAAAATATCTATTGAGTAGTGTTGTCGCCCTACACTCCCTATTCTTTACAACACTGCTACTACAACTACTCTTACTGCACAACACTCTCTCTTTTTAATATATTTATCTTTATGCTAGTTTCATTTCAGTTATTCCCGATGTGGGTGGGTGTGAGTTCCTTTGCGTTTCGCACTGTTTTTACTTTTTTTTTTTGTTTTTAGCGAGCTTAACTTTTTACATAGAATTTTGGATAAACAACTGACTGTTTTCTTTGCATAACTTTTTGCATAATATTTATAAATTACTAACGTAGAACCAAATAAAAAATTAAATTATGCTAATGCTGTTGTTGTTATTATTATTCTGCTGTATGCGTGTGTGTGTGTGTATGTTTGTGAGTTGTTGCTTTTCAATGTTCAATTTTTTTTTAAATTTAAACCGGTTTGTTTCATATTTAGATATATATATATATATAAATATATATATACATATATAGAATTTAAGGTAAGGGGATTATTGATATATATATATATAAAAAAAAAATACAAACAAACAAACAATCAAAACGGCGTCCTAACCTGCTTCACTGTCACTCGAGTCACTCGAACTGCTATCACTCGAACTCGACGACGATGAATCGCTGGAACTTGAACTGGACGAAACAGGATTCGCTGGCTGCATAGCCGCCTCCACTTTGCTCGATGTGTTCTCATCTGCAACAGAAGCAAGTGAATAATATTATTACATTATTATTATTTTCATTGTATATAAAAAAGATTCATAATAGAAAACCTATTTTTATAACTACCCTCACCCAAACCAGATCGATTACTTGTATATCCACTATACCCGAAACTTTGAAATGCCAGCAATCGGATTTTTTGGAAAATTCTTTCAAAACCAGAGTGTCAAACTGAAATGAATTTAGTTTCCGCTCCCGCTAAAGATACCGGAACTTCTCTAAGCTTTACTTTTACCATATTCAAACTAAACTGACTGTGGCATACCATTAACGGATCCGTCCTAGTCGAACCAAGTCGGTTTGACAAGCTGGTTCCCAGGACATTCCCAATTTAGCAACAACAAAAAAAAAAACTAGCAATTATATAAAGCATACCTTTCTTGGCGGTTTTCTTGCTGGCGCCCAATTGGCCGGTGACGTCTTGTAAACGCTTTTCCAGCTCCTGTTTCTTTTCCGCCATTTGCTCATCCTTTGATTTCCCAGAAGGCTTTTTATCTGTAACAAGAGAAATGCATAATTATTTCAGAAAATATATGCAAAAGAAATTATAAATATATATATAAATATATATATAAATATATATATAAATATATATATAAATATATATATAAATTATATACAAATATATATATAAATATATATATAAATATATATACAAATATATATATAAATATATATATAAATAAATATATATATATAAATATGTGAAAGCGATTAGTTAACTGACAAAGCAATAAACAGACAAAAGGACAGAGATAGAAGAAGAGAGAAGAGAGAGTGGGAGTGGGAGAGAAGGAAAACATAGTTGGAGCAACAGTCTTTTGTTTTTTTTTTCTTGTTTTTAAATAAACAGTTTGTCGTTGCATGCTGACTGAAGAGCTTTTTGATGAATGGACTGGATGTGCACCAGATGCATCAATCAGTCAATCAATCAATCAAACAATCACACACAAAAAATGCAAGAGTTCTAAGCGCATGCAATGTTATATCATTTTTGAGCTACATTATTTGAAAAACAAACTTTTCATATCAACAGAATACCCTTGCAGAACAATTTGAACTGATCTCGAAAATGGGATATATCATAATTGCATACAACTGAAACTGTTTTAACATATTACAAAAAAAATAAACAAACTACTGAGGTTTCTCTATTCTACGCCTGCAAGGGTATTTCAACTTTGACTGCCCAAAGATAACTCTGCTTCATTTTCTTGTTGTTTTTTACATATTGTTTAAACTTATTTTCGGGAAAGTAGTATATATAAAAAAAATCATTGAAGCAGCAAACTTAAGATATATATTATTTTTTCTTTTGATTTTTTTTTTTTTTTTTTTTTTGAGAGTTTAGCTAACTAAACATGTGACCACTAAAGTAATTTGCGTTTTGTATTTGTATTGAAAATTTGGAAAATTCTTTTTGTTTCGTTGCTGTTATGTATGTTGCTTGTTGTTTCAATCGATTATCGATTTATAAAAATTGTGACAAACAAACACAAAATGAGTCACAAGCAACAAAAATGAATTTGTTGTTTGCGCACCAGCATTAAATATATATTGTATGTTCAAAAATTTGTATATCATTGCTTCTAGTTGTTGTTGTACTGGTTTCTATTGTTGTTGTTTGTTGTTGTTGTGGTCTCGTGGTTTAGTTACAAACTTACAATATGGCTTACGTGTTTTTTTGCGCAAACACGACGCCACATAGCTTTCTAGCTCGCGCAGCGTCGACGGCTTCAGCGTCTCGAAGTCAATCTCAATCTCATCCGGATTCGAGTCGCGCAGCGATGGCTCCCGATTCTGTATGATGTGCACCACTCGTCCCAGCTTGTCACCTGTGTGCCAGACATTCCATGGAGGGCGGTACGTAAATGGGGGGTGAGAATAGATAATATTTAATTAGTTAATTTGTTCATAATTATTATCACATTCAGTTTAGGTTAGGTTAGGTTTGACAGCCGACCAATGTCGACTCACAGTGCACAGTACAATTTTGGCAATTAGGTTAGCATTAATCAGGGGAATACCAGCCAGTTGCATTTATAAATTTCACAATTCTTGTTGGTCCTACATTCTTGATAGATAGTGATTTCCTATTGCAGCGAGTCTTTTCCTGACCAGCGCAGAGTAGAAGAAAAGGAAGTGTTCTGTGTAAGTGTAAGTTTCAGTAATTCTTCCTATAACCGGCCACTGGTTAGTGATTATTCATGGCAAAAGGCTCGAAACTTCCAAGAAACTTGTGTAGTTGGATAAGGTCTAATGATTAATAGGTACATCCACAGGGGACACTGTTGGAGAGCACTTAAGTTGGTAATTTTAATGAAGCAGATGTGGTTTAAGTTATTTAGTCAAAGGAGACGCAAGTGCGAATTTTAAACTTCACTAAGAAGAGAACTAGTTTTGTTTTGGTGGGGTTTACGTGTAACCCAAGATGACTGTACTTATTACTTGTCCTGAAATCACATAGAACTTGGGATTACTTTCCTCTGGCGATAACTGCAACACCATCCGAAATCGTTCTATAAAGTGTATTTATCTATTCTCCTGATTTCAAATCAGCAGACTAACCAGACTACAAAAGACTACAGAGGAGCGTTCTAGAGTGAGAAAATTTGAACAGAACTTTTCGCCTATCGTTTTGAGTGCTTAAGCGTGTCAGTTAGTGTTCCATTAACTCTTGCTCGGAGTTGTTCCTCAAATGTATGGCGAAATGCTGTATTTGCTGTCATCATTCCAAACTTAGTCCAACGATTAAAAAAAACAGCACTGCAGTAATTATTTTCTCATTAAAAGTGATACGACTAAATAATCAATTGGAAACTCTTCGCAGCCAAGATCAAGTTGACATCACTCGGAACTAGTGGAACCTCTAAAAGGTGATATATATAATTTATATGGCAAGGAACACTGCTACACTTCCTGCATGTGTAGGTGTATGGGTTTATGTGTGTAGATTAGAAGATGCGTACGCGTCTCACCTGGCAACTTGTTAATGTCAAGAGAAAGCTGTCGCTTCTCATCGTAAGACATGGGCTTGGCTGTGTCCTCCTCCTCGGAGTCGAAGTTGATCACCTGGTTGGGCCTCTTTTTGCTGCTGCCTCGCGCACCGACTGCGCTGCCGCTGCCGCCGCTGGCACCAGCCGCATTGACGCTAGCACCACCGCCAGCTCCAGCGCCTGAGTTGCTTGCATTGTTGCTGTTGTTGTTCTTGGTGCGTTTGGCATTTGTGGTGCCACCAGTTGTGGCAGCCGCTGCTGCATTTGCAGCGATAGCTGCGGCATTCGCAGCATTGGCAGCCGCTGGGCCCGCTCCACTGCCGCTGACATTGACGTTCGCATTGCCCTTGCCTCCACGCTGTCCCTTGCTTTTAGCACCTTTGCTGGTGCCACCTGAGCCGCCAGCTCCGGCCGCAGCACCCGCTGCAAGAGCGCCGGCCAGGGCATTAGCGGGCGCCTTGCCACCACCAGCTGAAAGACCCACGCCCGGATTAACGCTCGCATAGCCGCCGGCACCCGCTCCTCCTCCGCCACCGATACCAGCGCCAGCGCCCGACCCGCCTGTCATCTGACTCATGGCCAGCGCCATTTCGTGAACTTGCTGCAGTGTCGCCGCACCGGGTACACCACTTGAAACGCCACCAGCGCCGCCAACGCCACCGGCATTCACCAGCGAACCACTGAGCAGGGCGCTCAGATTGGCACTGGCTGAATTTGTAGCATTTAGGGCTGCCAAATTCGGTGGCATGGCGACAACGCCAATGCCATGCGAGGTATTACCTGACCCACCAAGCGAATGATGATGATGATGATGACTGCCGCCACCGGCAGAGCCACTCCCACCGCCCGACCCACCGATCCCTGTGCCCAGTTGGCTCTTTCTCTTCTCCTTGAGCTTTTTTCGGGCTTTCTTTTTGGCTGATGCCTCCTCGACCAGTTTACGTATTTCCTCTTGCAGGCCAAGCAGCCTGGACTCAAGCGTTTTCAGCTTGGCATTGCGCTCCTCATCCGAATTGGATTCATTTTCTGTATCACTTGAATCGTCACTAGATGAATCACTAGCATCAAGCTTGGATACGCTTGAATAGCCATGATGATGATGGCCAGCATTCGCAACTGTCTCATCGGGTATATTTGCGTAGCGCATCTCGAATACATCCTGTAACTTACGTCCCATTGCAACAACATCATGATCTGGGGGATTATATTTATAGCAATTTGTGAATATTAAACGCACATCAGCGGCAAATTCCGGGGCGCTCTTATATTCACGATTGTCCATTTTCCGCTTAACAGTGCCCAAATCCATAGGTTTCTTAATTATGTCATGATAGTCGTGCAGGCCCAATAATTCCGCATCAACCGGCTTGTAGAAGGGCCAGGCGCAGCCCGAGTGTTTCTTGGAGAAGAGCTCTTTGAGTATCTCGTTGCATGACTTGAGTGAATCGGATAGTTTCTCCTTTGATTTGGGTATGGAGCCACCAACACTGCTACCGCCGGCACCGAGACTAGGCATACCGGCGCCACTCAATGGTGACATCGGATACCCACCCGAGCCCTGGAATGTAAGATCCTGTGTTCGTTTTCATTCAATTCATCGATGCATCGGATATCGGTTATCGATAACGATTCGTTTTTTTGTTGTTGGCAGTGCGTTGTGTGTCGTGCATTGATTATTAGATGATGACAATAACGACAATGATGACGAAACGATTAGAAAGAAAATAAAAAGAAAAGAAAATAAAAATTTAAGGAAGAATTAGAAAACAAAGCGACAATGGATTAGAGAGCATTCAAATTAATTTCAATGTACAATAAAAACAGGCGTTCACAATGATGTCCGTTTTTTTTTCTATCTATATACGCCGATAATAATTAAATTCGTATTACTTTAAAATCGATCGATAACTATTTTGGTAGCAATTAAGTGCATTTTCCTATAACAAGCCAATGCATTCAATCGATAACTATTCTGATATCGAATAAGTTTGTCTCCGACTATCGATTGTTCTCAGCTTTAATATTGTATGCATAGTGGGTTGATCATATAATCTAAGTGTAAAAGCATAAGTGTAAAAGGCAAAGGCAGCGTTAAAATACATGAGGTAATAAGTGTTCTGTGCTCTGTTTTAGTGTTCTTGTGGTTGTCTTGTGTGAATGTGTGTATGTTTAGGGGTGTGTAGCTATGTCTGTGTGATTGTGTGTGTATTTTTTGTGTGAGAGGTGGAACTCATCAAACTATAAATTCAAGGCCCATATAAACCAAATCACTAATGTTTAATATCAAGTAGTTGTAATCCAATTTTAATCGATTAATTTCGATTGACTGCCTTTGGCAAAATCTTAAAATGTTTGTAAAAACATATTTTTTTACTTTAAATTATTATGTTTTGATATAACAGAAAATTTGAACTCTAGATCAATTTCCCCACATTTGAGATTTGCTATCAAGGAAACGGATTTACCCTATTCGACAAAATTAGACACCTAAAAACTATTAGCTTAATTTGAAAAAGGTTTGAAGTTATTTCATGTGGCAAACGGCAAGGGCAAGGAGAGCAATTATCGCAAAGATATGTATAAAATAATTGGAATATCTCCAAGAATCCGAGAAGTTAATCAACAAAGTGGCCCATTCGCTGAGAACTAAGGAGGTATATACAGAAATGCGTACAAACACACACACATATATTTATATATATAAAAGAAGGAAGGATCATGGAAGATAAAATGAAAACACGAACCACTCGAAACAGAGTTTTTGAGGGGATTAGCAAGCATGGATAGCATGGAAAGCATTGGGAGCATGGGGAGCAAAGAAAAACGTCTGCGCTAAATTTGCCTCTTACCTTCTTGCCAATTACCTGACGATTCGATTCCCGCCTCGTCGCTATTTTAGCCACCTTGGACTCCATGGCGCCGTAGGGCGATTCAAATGCATTCGCCGTTGGCGTCGTCGTGTCCGCCTTCCGTTTGACTCCTTTCTTCATTTTGGCCGGCTGCTGGGGCGGCAGTACAGCTTCAACGCCACCCGTACTATTCACATACGCCTGCACAGCTGCCGCAGCTGCAGCATTTGATGTTGCTATCGTGGCACCACCACCACTGCCATCTAAAGCTGCTGCTGCCGCTGCCGCCGCTGCTGCCTGAGCTTGGGCTGCCGCCGCTGCTGCTGCAACTGCTGCTGCCGCTGATGCTGCTGAGGAGGAATTGTTGCCGTCCAGCAGCGAGTTGCTGCTGTTGCTATTGCTGTTGTTGCTGTTAGCCAGCGCCGTCTGCTGCTGTTGCATGCTTGCCGCATAGTTGGCGCTATGCGCCGGATTCAATAAGCTGGCCATCGCTGCATTTAGGGCGGCCGCATTATTTGGTCCCCCCGCCGCTGCTGCTGCCGCCGCTGCTGCCATTGCCATTGTCGTTGTGTTCGTGCTGCCGGGCATCTGATGCGTCGGCATTGTGCTAATCGGTGGTATGGACGGTGCACTGCCTCCGCCTCCGCCCGTTGATGAAACCGTGCCGCCCATCACCGAAACGGGACGTGGGGCATTTCCTCCCGACGACGACGACTGCTGCCCCAGACCGCCCAATGATCCCGATGATGACGCCGCCGCCGCTAACTGCTGTGCGGACGAAGAGGATTGCGATGCTTTTCCAGTTGTTGTTGTTGTCGTCGTTGTTGCTGTCAAAGATTGGGCGCCTGTCGCAGATGTTGCATTATTATTACTGCTGCTACCGCCGCCGCTACTGCTGCTGGCTGCCGTCGATATGCTCGTGCTATTATTCGTGCTTTGGTTGGCTGCCGCATTTGCTGCCGCTGTTGATGCAGATGCTGCACTTTTTGTGCTGGCCGGTGCGCGTTGCTTCTTTTTGCCACCCTTGGCCGTGACGGGCTCCAATTCGACTTCCTCCTTTGGCATACCTTCGATCTTCTGCAGATAAACCTTCTCGAGCGCATGGGCCATAACGACAACATCCTCGCCGGGCTTATTGTATACCGAACAATTGGTGAACATTGTGTTTATATCGTTGACAGCCTCCCTGGCGGACCAATAGTAATTGTTCTCCAATCGCTTTTTAATCGTTCCCAAGTCCATTGGCTGTTTAATGATTTTGTGGTAGTCGGGCAGGTTTAATTTTTTCGCATCGACCGGTTGTTGGAAGGGCCAGGAGAAATGATGCTTCCATAAAAATTTCATAACCGTTTTGATGATATATTGCAATTGATTCGTATTACGTCCCGGTCGGTCATGTGGCGGCACAACCGGTGGCTGTACTACGCCATTAATTGGCTCCACAGCGGGCTCATAACGTGGCGGTGGTTCGTTTGATGACATTATTCGGTTGTTGTGGTTTTATACAGTATATAGTATATAGATATATATATATATGTATATACCTATTGATGTATATTATATATATATATTTATATATATATATTTATATATATATTTATATATATATATATATATATGTATATGTCAGCTATGTTTTCCTTCTGCTGTTGCTGTAGCTGCTAATGCTGCTCTCCAAAAACAAATTGACTGAGACGGCCGACGCACACCCACACACCACACCACCACCACAACAACAACAACGCCGCACACACGCCCGGGGCCGTCTCGTCTTTCTCACGCGTCCTTGTTTGATGTATGCCCCGCTTCTCAGAGCAGCCACGGATGCCGGCTGCTGTTGCTGCTGATGCAACTGCAACTGCTCCTACTGTTGCTGCTGCTGCTGTTGCTGCTGCTGCTGCTGCTGCTGTTGCTGCTGCTGCTGCTGCTGCTGTTGCTGCTGCTGCTGGTGGTGTTGCTGCTACCAACAACGAGTGTTGCGGCTACTTCGTCGACGGCTTCTGTTGGTGGCTTTTGTGTCCGTTGCATGCTCAGTAAATTGTTGTCAACTGTAAATATGAATCGTATTAGAATATGTACATCAACACATATATTTATATGTCCTTATCCTCTTAGACTTACCACCACTTGCCGGTGTCGTGGCGCGGGGGCTTTCTCCAGATGTCCAGCAGATATTGTTAATTGAGTGCTTTTAATTTAAATTGCTTCCTACGATTTCATTTCACTTGCAATTAATCAGTACATTTGGCATATTTTTGTTTATATTTATATTAATTTTTTTTTTTTTTTGGATTCAGACACTTTTTGCTACTGTTGCTATTTTGTTGGAAGTGGTAGTGCTGTTGCTGCTCGTCTTCCTACCTTTTGTTAACTGTTTTTTTATATTTAATTTGTGTTTGTTGCTGCTGCTGTTGGTGTTGCTCTTCTTCTTCTTATTGACTTATTTTGGTCGGGGGATCCAAGCAGCAAGGAGACTGCAAAAACAGACAAATAAACACAATATTAAAATCAGTCTCAATCCAGAATCACAATAAAATTATTCCTTGTTTAACATCGATATCGAAATACACAATAGCCAGAAATGTAAACACAAGCTTGTTATTTTATATTTGATTTTTATTTTTTTTCGATGCCGGCCGGGATTACCGAAAAGCCGAGAGCCGAAGTTTCTTCGGCTCTTTGGACAAAAATTACATCTCGAAACATTTGAATAGACAATTTGTTTCTGCAAACACACACACACATACATAACGAGAGAGAGGCGGCAGAGAGCGAAACACACGTGAATGTCTTTGGGCAAACATAATTTTGGTTTGTTATATAAACAACAAAATGCTATTCAAATAAACAAAATACAAACAAAACAAATACACATTCATACATGCAAATTCATGCAGACACACACAAATACGAATTATATCTCTCGCGCGCGCTCACTTAAATGCAGAAGGCAGCGAAACATACGAAACGAGACAGCCGACGGCCAGCAAACCGAAAACAGCGCGCAAAGCAAGCATCAAACAAATAAGAAACAACACAAGCCGCTAAAATTTGCTTCATATTTTTTATGGCAATTTTCTTTTCTACACAGCACACACACAAATACGCTGCATCTGCTGTTGCTTCTTTTTGGTGTTTTATTTTATTTTATTGTATTACGCTTTCGCGGCTTGGCCTTTATTTTTCGATTATTGTTTTTTCGCATACACCACTTAGTATGTGTTTGTGTATGTTAGTTGTTACTTTGCCGCCGTTTTGACACTCACGACAACAGCAGAGCTAACATCACCAGCACCAGCGTACCAGTCGAATTGAGCGGCGAGATAACTTTCGAAATTCAAAAATAAGAGAATAAGTGAACGAAAAAGAGATTGAGAGCGTCACTCATTCACATACACACACACACACACGAGAGAAACGAAGTGCTCGCAAATAGCTGTCCCGCTTGCACACATGTGTGGCTTTGAAATAGTTTTTGTTAGACAGCGCGTAATAAAATAAAAATAAAAATTTGTTATCAAAACGAAATTAATTTTTTAGATATAAATATATGGTATGTTTAAGGCACTTTTAGCGGCCACAATTCTTCAGGTGAAAAAATGTCACAAAGTGAAAAGAAGTCGAGCGCATCTATATATCCTCATATATATTTTGCAGGCTGAGTGAGTGAGACACACTGCTGTTTGTATTTTGGTGTGTTGGTAAGAAATTCACCACTCAACCGCCGCCGCCAACTTAGCCTGGTTATGTTCCATTGGTTTCAACAGAGCAGCAGCGACATGATTCATGTATATAATAAAGTCCCTTTGTTTGTTACTGTTGTTGCACATTGCAAGCACACACATACACACATGGAAAATAAAAAGACCTCACTAATTTTGTTTTTAACACTCTCACACCCTCAACTCAACTCTGGTTGATGAGATATTTATGGTGAGCTGAGCGCCGGTAGCGGAAGAAATGACTCGTAAAGCTCTGATGACGGCGACTACCACGAACAACAGGCGTACATACACACTCTCCCTCTCTCTCGCACAAATATGTCCGCTGTTATGCTGCACTGTGGTTCGGCGCTCGCATAAATTCCACAAGCGAATTTGTAAACAATGCTCCCCAATTTTTATTGTAACTGTCATACCTATCGCACACAAACATGCACGCACACGCATAACTATGCACATCATACATATGTTTTGGTAACATATTGTATATCGTTTATATGTTTTGCCGGCCGGCATAGTACATATTGCTTTCACATTGCAACTTTTCCACACACACTTACTTAAATTAATCAAGCAAAACATTCTATTTAAACCACAGTAGGCTGTGCAAAATTTGATAGCGCGCTAAAGAAAATACTGTGACGCAAAATTCAAATCGGAATGGAAAAACAGCAAACAAAACAACAGCAGGCAGCAAATGACGTAGCCATTAAGAAAAGTTTGCGTCGATTCAATATTTCTACAACGCGCAATTATTATTAAAAACAAAAATATAATAATAAACACACGCCAAGATAAAAACAAAAAACATACGCCAACGTCAAAATGCATGCAAGCCGAGCGACAGCAGAGACGTGTGAGAAGCGCTTCTACTCTTTTCTCGCTCTCACTCGTTTTTATTTCTCGCGTATTCTCTCACAACAAAACAAAACATTAACTGCCAACAGCAACACAAACTCACACAAATATATACACACACATATATACAGCAAACGTGCTGATGCCCGCTGCGCTGTGTTGTAATTATGTAGTACAGTAGACGACTTTGAGTTTTCAACAAAAATTTGTACGTATAACAACAACATCTACGACGTAGAGTAGAGTAGCGTAACGTATCGCTCGCTCTGCTCGATGTTCGGTGCTCGGGTTTCAGTATTCGGCTTCGCTAGTCTCACACTTCGTGTTTGCAGTTGTGTATGTAACGGACCGCGCCATGCATACTTTTCCGTATGAATGTGTATACGTGCATGTGTGAATATTCAAGGCAAACATGATGACGTCGAGTTAGATTGATGATGAAGAAGAAGCAGCAACAACAGAAGAAACAATGGCATGCATTTAAAACACTTTGAGCAAGCCACAAGAGGGTGAGAGGAGGCGGCGGGTAGGAAGACGAAAAAAACAGTATATATAAAGAGGCATGTTGAACAATCAAGTGCCAGACATGTATATATTTAAATATAATTCCCCATCCTTCAATTCAACAAGAGGCTCAAAAACACGTTGTGAAGTTCGTTTTATCAACAATGGTCAGAACACACAAAGAATTCTTCAATTGTAATATTAAAATGAGCGTTTTAAAAATGAATGCTATTATTTTATCATGGGGAAAAGTTTCATTAAAATTCAAAAAGAACACATTCATTATTAGTTTTTCTTCTTCTTTTTTTCATGCACTTGAACTACGCGCAAAAAAAAAATCTTTTAATAAATAAAATACAAGTGATCCACACACTGATACATACACATACACAGCAGTGTCGTGACTGAGCACTTGGGAGCACACACGGCATGTGTTAGAGTGGGACAACACTTCGCTACGTATATATATTCAAAATGCAAATATGGCGGCAGCGGCACGAGACACAGCAAGAGACCTAGCAACGACCCAGAGAGACGACGACGGCAGCTACAGAGAATTTTGCGATTGCATTTGTATTGGTGCACACATACACATGTACATTTGTATCTTTCTCATTTTCGATGCCAGAGTTCGAAAGTGAAAAAGACAGGCGGTAAATTGAGCAGCAGCAACCGCCGCCATTAGCCACTCTTGTTGTTTTGTGTGTATGTGTGTGTTTTTGTTGTATCTGCAAGTATGTGGCCCTGTCGATTCCGACTACCCAGTGTAGTGAGTGACGACGACGACTACGTCACAAGCGAACGAGAGAGAGACCAAACGAAATGTCGAATGCCGAACGGTGCCCGATGAGAACGACGAAAATCGCAGCAGAATCTTCGTTAATTCTTTCGTTCCTTCCTTCGTTTTTTCGTTCGACTGGCAGCCAGCCAGGCTGTTTGCCTCTGGGTTAATAAATCGTGCTAATAGTGGCACGAATTTAAAGCCGGTTTACATGCGGCGCAAGCACAGCACAGTAGCAACAACAACAGCTATTGCAGTCGCGTTCGCCGCCGACGACGTTGACAGCAAAAGCATCAATGAAATTGCTCTGGTCTTCGTAGTCATCACCCTTATCAACCCAACAAGCGTTCTTCGCCCACATAGACAATAAGAAGCACAAAACGCATTACACATTTATAACGGTGCTATGAAAAACGTGACGTGCAAAGCACACCCCACAAAGGTAAACAAGAAATTTGAAGTTGCTTTCGATTTTGCGCGCGAAATGCAATTCACTCACATACAGAGGGGGGAAGACAAGAAGAAGCAGATGCAAGCTGAATGAACAGCCGGTAAATGACTGCATATATATATAAATGCATTTAGCCTGTGTAAGTTGCAAAACGTCACAAAGTTATGTTTACACACTTTTCGCGCGTATTCGTTTTAAACTTAGAAAAATTATGAACACTTGAATGACTTTTGGCTATTTATTTACACATAAAAGCACCGTTTTGATTTGACTTGACTTTACTACTTTTGAATAAAACAACATATATATGTATATATGCAGGGGTAGTTAAATGTAGCAAATCAAATACAGCTGCCTTTTTTTATATAGTTGGGAGACGAAGGGTTGCAAAACACCCAAAAATGAGTTTGTTTGAACAATCGATTTCAATTTGCGATTAATTGACACTTTTAATTTACAGGAAGTTGCAGCGTCAAAAAAAGATCATACAACTCTCAAAATTCAATCTCGATTGATAAGTTTGTGAGTTTCTATGTGGGGCATGCGCCACGTGCGTAGAGCTTTAAGTTTACTTACTTTTTATTTCAATATATTTATTTTGTTGGTGTAATCCAGTCAATTAATTTTGTAGATTGATGTGGGGAGTTTGTTATCCGCATTTGTATTTTGTTTACATTTTTCTGTTGTTGTTGTAGTTGCGATTTCCTTGCTGTTAGTTTTATTTATTTGCTTTGCTTTTTGTTGTTATTGTATTAATATAAAGATACATATATATTTTTGTATATTTATATATGCGAGATTTTTAACAAATACAACACGCAAATTCTAAATATCTACACAAATGTTAAGTGCAACTGTAAAAAAATAAAAAAAAATAAATATATTTCATTTCGCGGCACCAACAACAATTAATTTTTGCTGTTTTCCTACGTTTTGCAATGTGATTGTCGTTAGCGGGGGAGGGGTGTGAAAGAGAGAGAACGCCAACAAAATGTGCACATGACGTTGAGTGCTACGTAGACGATGGTGGTAGGCAAACACGTAAGCAGCGAAAACAAACTACGCGGCGTCCTTACGTTACGTTAAAAACAGCGGCGGCAAAACAGCGCGAGACAAAAACATACAACCACGCATACTCACACACACATACACGAGAAGGCACATGCAAACGCACAACGGGCTACATAACGTTTACGTATATACGTAATAACATAAAAAAATTTAAATAAATATTATCTATATTTTTATACATTTCTCCTTTACATCAAATAAATTTTTGTAGCGAAAAGAAATTTATGCTCCGTTGCGTTTTTTTTTTGTTGCTGTACATGGTATTTTTTTTTATTTATTTATTTTTATTTTTTGATACTTAGTATATAAATATATTCACTGCCTATTGCTGCTGCTAAGCGCACGTACACACATACACACACACAGACACACACATTCTTAGCGACAGATAGTACGAACTGTTTCTTCTTCTTCTACAGTGCTGCCTGGTTGCTCTGTTCGTTGCCACCACCAAAAAAAAAAGAAGTAAAATGAAAAAATTTGTCATGTCCATTGAAGTCTCACATTTTCAAATGCATTTTTTGGCGCAAAATTTATTGTATACATAATAAATTTATGTCGCAATCTTAGCACATTGCATTTAATAAGCACTTTACACACAGTTTATATAATTTTCGTTAACTTTTACCACAATTTTTAAGCAATTTTTACACACCGATATATTCGTACGCGCTACAATTTTCGACATACGCGCGTTTCTTGTGAGTAAAGCAGACGTCGTTGTCGCCATCAAATATACAAAAAAAAATTTTCGAAATTACTCAAAATGCGAATACACACACACACATTCAGAAAACACAGCGAAAGGGAGCGCACGCGTTCTCCGAGTGTTCTATAGTGGCACTGCTCACATCCAATACTGATGGTCGTGTGTGGAAATGCAACCAACATACCAGCGCTGCATTAGCTGTTTGAGAGCGCGAGAGCAGACTCTGTATACATGTGCGAGCCAAGTATAAAGCGTTTATCTCGTTCAGAGTCCGTAGTTGTGGTGGCAATGACAAATGCTTCTGCTCTTGCTGTTGGTGGTGGTGAATTTTCGATGTTGTGTATGCGTGTGTGTTGTGTGTGTACAGAAAGTAGCAATGAGCAGCTCGCATGAAAAAAATGCACGATGAACAAACGTAACGAAACAAAATGGCTGTCTCACAATATTTTCCCAACATCGGAGATGCTGTTGTACGCCTTTTTTACTCAGTCTAAGCACCCATGCGCCCCAAAATGTTCAAACGAATCAAATAATTAAACATCCATTCGGTATGGTTTGCGTGCGCCGCTAAATACAATATTTAATAAGCATTTACATAGATTATCTACATTTTAGCATTGACTAGCACATTTTTTCGTGTTCATTTTCAGCACGTAGCGGCGCGAGTACTATTGTACATCTACAACCTATCGGTACCTGAAGTATCGATGCCAAACTAACGACCAGGTATAAAGCCACCCAGCAGCTGTGTCGATAAACATAGTAGCCCGAGACCGATAAATATATCTAAGGCATCCAACTTGCGAAAAGGGTGAGCATAGAAAAGAATACAATAAATAGCAGCTACTGTGTGCTGTAAGATAGAAATAAACGCAAATAAACCGAAACGAATCTTTTTTGCATTTTCATTAAAAACGAATTCAAAATTAACATGGTACGACGCCATTTCTTTGTGTGGAAAATCTACCCAGGAGCAGCAGCGTGCGTACACGCGTGCGCACGCATACTCATGCAATCACACGTACACACTAGCGCATGCAAATTTGCCCGCACTCCAATCCATACAAGAGAAAATATGTCTTAACACATTGAGCACTAATACAAATACAATCTACAGAAATACGTTCGCAATGCCACGAGGAAAGTATGTTAACCACAAGGGGCGCAGTCGGCACTTCACATCGCCCGAGGAGCTGCAGCAGGAGTCTGAGGAGGAGAGCGATCAGTCCAGCGGCAGCGATAAGGAATCGGGCGAAAAGGAGTCTGGCAACGCCGCCGCCGCAACTACCAGCAGCACAAATAAGCCGGCAACGCGCAGCAAATTGGCAAAGCCTGCAAGTCGTCAAAAACAAACACGTAGCGTTCCCCACGCTGATTCCGATGATGATGATGATGACGAGGACGATTCGGATGATGATTCGGAGGCGGAGGCGCGTGATTCGAAGAAAGGTGTCGCGTCACTTATCGAAATTGAGAATCCCAATCGTGTGATAAAAAAAGCCACACAAAAAATATCGAACATTGAAATCGAAGATGGTTCATCCAGCCACAAACCGGAACTCTCGCGTCGCGAACGCGAACAGATTGAGAAGCAAAAGTCGCGTCAACGTTACGAGAAACTCCATGCAGCTGGCAAAACAACCGAGGCGAAGGCCGACCTCGCCCGTCTCGCCCTTATCAGGCAACAGCGCGAGGAAGCGGCGGCCAAGCGCGAGGCAGAGAAGAAGGCAGCTGCCGATCTCTCCAAGAAACCACTGTCCAAATAGTAACAACAACAACAACACTAGCAACAGCAGCAACAAATACAAACACAACAAGCAACAAAATTAACAGCCACAGTAATAGTAACAGAACATTTACATTAGCAGTAGCGCAGGTCTGGCAACGTCATCGGCAGGCAAATAGGATGCGGATGTGGAATAGTAAATCAGCAGCAGTCTGGCAACGGAAATTAAGGCAATTCGTATTCAACTAGTTAGGTGTTCAAATCTCGGAATTTCGAATATACGGAAACGAACACCTACAACAGTGAATTTCATTTTCGTGAATAGATGAGTAAAAATTTTTAATAAATATGGTAACTAATTATAAAGTGCAATTGCTATACTTACAAATTATTTATGTCGTTTTCACAACACTAATAACAAATGTGTTTAGTTAAGATTTGCCAAACTTTACTAAGCAAAAACATCTTTTCATAATTCTCTTTTTATTTTATATGCATTCTTTTTATAACTGAGAATTGTATAAATAAATATACAGTAAATCGATCAACTGACTTATATCTATATAAACTAGTCAAGATAATTACAAATAATATCCATTTGCTAAATGACGCTCCAAACTTCCTCGAAGGCGGTGCACAATTTGGAGCAGGCAATCGCCGCCGATAACGGATAGTTGCTTATCGAGAATAGGGCCTCAGTGTAATCTGATTTGAGTACGCCGTGGGCGAAGGCTCCAATTACCAAGACGACGGGCTCATCGTAGCTTGTGGTACCCTCGTCGCCATGCGGCACCAAATCGCGACAATTGTTGATCAGTTTGCCCGAAAAGGACATTGCGTATTTTTTGCAGCCGACTGGCAAATGATCGGTTATTGGATTCTTGATGACGGCCATCAATCTGCGCGACGAGTCACTGGCTCGTATTTGGAACTTGTGCAGCAGCTGGACCATCAAGCCCGCGAACCGTTTGAACGTGCGCGGAATGCGCGTTTGCGGATTGATCTCGATTAGCACATTGTGCTCGGTGCGGACAAACACCTGCAGCAATCCTGCCCGATTCAGCGGCGAGTCAAACAGCATCAGCAGGCACTGGTGGGTGATGTCTGGACGGCAGGAGCCAGGATCTCGTTGATTTTTGCGCATAATGCCAGCATGATCGTCACAATTGAGCAGCTCAAATGTGCCATGCACCTGTAGTAGTCATCATGAGAGCAATTGTAGTTTGATTGTTATGGTTATGGTTATCGTTATCCTGATACGCACCTTTACCGTTTCCAGCTGAGCGCCTTCCAGGACAATGATTAGACGTTTCTCTGCGGCGTTCTGGTGCAGCACCTTGAAGTGCTTCTTGTCCAAATCGAATTCGGGATCATCGGACTTGCGGCCAACGAATTTGCGTTTGCGATTTATCATTTTACCCTGGCCCCCCATAATAATAACTGTTATTGTTGCTGTTCTTTGCAACAATCAAATGAATGAAATGTGCACGCGGCTGTCACAATAGAGATGTACAGCACATTGATAACACACATTTTGACATATCGCAGCTCTTAATCTCAACGTGCACTAGCATAGCAAATCGATAGTGCGCTGTTGTTGATATCGATAGGAGGTATGTTTTTTTCATCTACATGCAATTTTAAATTTTAAGTTACGAAATATACGATTTAACTGCAATGAATCTAATTTGGTTTTTCCTTTATTACTGATAAGAAACGTAGCCACTTATTTTTCTATTAAATGCCCAAAGTTATGATCTACCGTGACGTCATACAAGCCCAGCTAAAGCTTAACAATGTAAAGTTTTACAGTCGATAATAGGGATTTTGTAATGTGTCATCACTAAAAAAAAATCGGCTGTATTTTGATTGTTGACAAAGTTGAGATTAGTTTCGAACTTTAAATAAAACAAAACAATTGATAATGGCTGCCGTTAGACGTGATATAGCGCCATTCCTGCAACGCGTGCGGGCCTTCCTCCTGGGCGTAAGTATCTCCCATTTCTCGCATTTTTCCCCACCCAATTTCTCCACTACGTTATGTAAGCTTGGATGTATTTTTAAATATTTTTTGTGTGCTTGTTTTTTTATGTGTGGAATGTGTGTGTTTAGCGGGAACATACCGTTGCATTGCGTTTCGAGGATGGCGTCGCCGATCGCACGCAGCCCCAGCCAGAACTTCCTGACGGACCTTCGCACATTTATTCGGCAAATTATTATTGCACACGCGACGGCAGACGTGAGGTGCAGCCGCCAATCGATCTAGTGCAGCAACAGAAAGTTATCGATGCCAATGCTGAAGAAGCTGCTGCACCCAAAACTGGGCACCAACTGCTCCCCACACCGGGCAAGGTTTATGCTTGGGACTAGGAACTAGTTCGCTGATGGTGAAACAACTAAAAAGTGAACAAATGAACTAACTGCAAATCAAATGCATGCAGTTCCTGTTTATAGGTGTCTCCATTTTTTTTGCATAATAATAAAAATAAATAATTTTATTATGTGTATGTTATGTACGGCAATAACTTCAATTAAAATTAAGAACAACTAGCAACTCAGGCAATCATTCCGTTAGTCGGCTGAATGAATATCGTTTTAATATTATCAATTATTTTTGTTATTCCGTTGCGCATCAGCTGATATGCGATAACATCTGTTCATGCACTGCTCTCTTCCTCAAGCTGTTAACTAGCTCTATGTTATGCCGATACCCTGGCTGCATTGGTATCAAGCGAGCATTCCGTTTTACTTACGACGTACAAACGAGTTACGAAAATCGATATTAAAGCATATAATATGCAAGTAGTTTATTGATGACTCTGGCATAGCTCATAATAATATACATTTATCCATTTTTTTTATTTATTCCGCATTGATGTACAGGGTACTTTGAAGCGAACACTCGTCAATCACTTCACTCCTTATTCGTGTTGTTATAAAACACTTTGTATTTTATGTCGCATTTAAATAGCTGTACATTTGAAAATGCATTCACATTTCTCTCCCGTTCGCAGTAGATTTGTTAGCATGGTAAGTAAATTGCATTTGCCGAAATAAAAAAAACAGTAGCTAAAAAAAAAATTATATTTCTATCTCAGCTGTATTATATAATTGATAATCATATTATTGGATGTTAGTGGCATATTGTATATAAAAATCTAAATATGAATATATAATAAGTAGGAACTTTAAGGCTGCAAGCATTAGAAGTGTTAAGGAGAAAAGTGTGTTAAAACATTTACAGGGTATATACCGTATTATTTTTTCTTAAATAAAATGTGAAACGAATCAATCATATTTGGAATTATTTTTTAATTATAGATTGAGAAATAATGTTGGTGATAATTCTTGTGATTGGAATACTTATTTCGCTGCTGCGTCGGCTGTTGCAACTGTTGTGGCGTGAGCGAAATCAACGTGAGCAGTTGTTGAATTTGGCGCCCAACGTGTCCCGGGTGCCGCTTATTGGCGCCATCTGGCAGATGCGTGACTTTCAGCCGGACAGTGAGTGCTGGGATTTAATAACAAAATTACTTTACTATATAATTAACAAAATAATTTTTTTCTTTATAGATTTGCACGAGAAATTTGCGGCGTATGTGCGTCGTTATGGACGCAGTTTTGTGGCTACCACATGTGGGCGCATCGTGCTGGTCACCTCGGATCCGGACCATGTGGACGCGCTGCTGCAGAGCAAACAGCAGCTGCGCAAAGGCGTCCTGTATGGCGCCCTCACCAGCTGGCTGGGGAATGGACTGCTGCTCAGCCGTGGCGAGAGCTGGCATGCGATGCGTAAAATAATTACACCTACTTTCCACTTCAGCATGTTGGAACAATACATCGAAATCTTTGACAGACAGTCCAATATACTAGTGACCAAATTGAAGCCATTGGCAGCATCTACAGCAGATCCACCGGAAGCGATCAATATATATCCGCATGTATGCCTGGCTGCACTGGATATCATTAGCGAGGCGGCAATGGGTGTATCCGCGAATGCCCAGCTCAATGTAGATGCGCCCGTTGCCCAAGCTGTCAAAGAGTATGCAATTACTTTATGTCATATATAGTTTTTAATTACTTTTGATTACTTTCTCTCTGTTTCTCTCGCTCTTTCTGTCTCTTTTCAAAGCGTGACGAATATTTTGGCGACACGTTTTATGCGTCCGCATTTGTTGCCACCGCTGCTGTTCCGATGGCTTTGGCCCGCTGGCTATCGCAAGCAGATCGCTGGTGTCCAGTGTCTGCATCACTTTACCGATGCCATCATCGAGCGGCGTCGCCAATTCTTAGAGCAGCAACAGGAACTGAAGAAGGCGCAGCAGTTGGGCAAAAGATTTGGCTTATTGGATACATTGTTGCAGGCCAGGTTGGCTGGGGCATCTTTAACGGATGCCCAGATACGGGACGAGGTGAGCACGTTCATCTTTGCCGGCCACGATACGACCACATCCGCCGTCTCCTTTTGCCTGTATCTGTTGTCGCGACACGCAACTATTCAGCAGCGTTTGTTCGAGGAACTTGCCGAACATTATGGCCAGGATTTGGAGCAACCGGTTTGCTATGGCGATTTTACAGCACTACCCTATTTGCACTGTGTCGTGAAGGAGTCGCTGCGTCTCTATCCGCCCATACCGGCAGTAAGTCGCTGCCTGGAGAAGGATCTGCTGTTAGGCATGCATAACTATTTTATATATAGTTTTATATATATACAAAAATAAATACCGATTTTTGTGTTGCAGGTCAGTCGCGGCTGCCGTCGGGCAGCAATGTGATTGTGCTGCTCTGGCAGCTGCTGCGCGATGAGCAGCTCTACGCGGATCCCCTGCGCTTCTGGCCGGAAAGACATTTGGACGCCGCCTGTAGAGATTGCAATATACCCTTCAGTGCTGGCCCACGGAATTGCATTGGACAGCGTTTCGCGCTACTCGAGATGAAGTCAATCGTCATCCGAATGCTGCGACATTTTGAGCTGCTGGCGCTCGGTCGCGATGTGAAGCCGTCTATTAAAATCGTGTTGCGCTCGGCGACTGGCGTCAATTTGGGTCTGAAACTGCGCTCCAAAAACTAAACTGCACATCGCACTGTTATCGATTAATGGCATTGAAAGTGTTAGTGTTAACACAACGCAGGCTCCTGTTGCGCTTTCGATATAAAAATGTAATGGTTTTTATATCGATAAGATAAGAAGAACACTAACAGTAGTTCGGGAGAATGTCAAATTGGCGCCACCTGCCGGTCATTATGGTGAAGGGTTGCACGAGGGAGGATAATCGAAACCAAAACAAAAAGGAGAAAGAGATAAAGAAAAAGTGCACCGCTAATAGCTCATAACATTTGTGGTATTATTGATGCGCAACAGTGATGCTCATGCAGTGATACACAGTTTAGCTCACCAAAAATATTACACATGTAAACACTAAGTAGTATATAATATTAGTATATATAATATAGTTAGTATATATAACCAAAAAGAATATGAATGTAAAGCATGACTATGGGTATGATAAGCATGATAAGGATATTGCAAATGTGTGTAATTAACAATAGGAAATTTTTCACTTCCATTGGAGGGCAATATTTAAAGGGAGTATAAGAAATCAGCAACGTAATGATTGTTTATTTTTATTTCAGACTGAAATACAAATT
This sequence comes from Drosophila demipolita, assembly GCA_035042405.1. Lineage (NCBI taxonomy): Eukaryota > Metazoa > Arthropoda > Insecta > Diptera > Drosophilidae > Drosophila > Drosophila demipolita. The sequence goes on along the minus strand of JAWNLI010000062.1, from coordinate 19,876 downwards.
GTTATTTACTTACCGCCAAGCACACAAAAGAAAGGTAGCAAAAAATTCACAAATACCAAATAAAAATACCATTGAATTATGAAATGGTCACACTTACGGGCCAGCGCCAAGTAAACAGCTGACGTATGAGATGAAAAAAACATAAAAATTTAGAACAGACGCAACGAAACCAAAATCAACAATAATTTAAAGAGTTAAATACGTATCATAAGCGAAAATAAATATTGCAACGTAATGGAATCCCCGGCCGCCGATGATTTGCTACAGTTTCGGGATTACAGTGCCTCGAACAGCGGTAGCACCCCAGCCCAAATCAATGTTAACTCGCCAACGCATACCGGACTTGGCGGTGGAGGACAGCGGCAACGTGGTGATCCCCTCGCTGATCTTATCTACGATATGAGCAGCTCCGCCCAAACAATGATCGGCGGCGGTACCACTGCTCCAGTTGAACAAGCTGAATCTGGCGCTGGAGATGCAGCTGGTGGCGGTGCACGTTTATCATTTCTAACCATCGAGTACTATCAGCAGTTCTTTAATGTGGACACCTACATTGTGCTGGAGCGCATCGTCAACTCGATGATACCTAAACGGGCCGCTGCCAATTATTTGCGCATGAACATTGGCGAAAATCCCGATTTATATGGACCCTTCTGGATAACCGTAACGCTGGTAGCAAAGTGCAACTTTAATAACGATTTTTGTTTGATAATCTATATTCCATTTGTTCATTTTCATTTGTAGATCTTCTCGATAGCAATAAGCGGGAATATAGCCAGCTATTTGCAGAAGGCGAACGATAGCTATCACTGGCATTACAATTTCCACTTGGTTTCGTACGCGGCCAGTTGCATTTTCCTCTATGCCAACATTTTGCCAGCCATCCTTTGGGCCTTGTTCAAATACAGCCTCAAGCCGAGCGATGATGCGGATGCCGTTGAAACGGATAGCGTTAGTTTTTTCTTATTACTTCACCTATATCTCTTATATCCTACTTACTCTTTCACTGATTCGCTGTATATTTATCTCAATCTCTGCCTCTGTCTGATTTGTAGGCCAGTTACACGCCCAGCTTGTTGTCGCTGATGTGCATCTATGGCTATAGCCTGGCCATCTATATACCAGTCTCCATTCTTTGGGTCATCAATGTAAGTATCGCTTCTATGAAAAATATCCCCAAAAAAATTACAATATCTAGGGTTCAGGAAACTACAGATATATCCTTAGTTTGGGCTAAGGTGAATTTTTTGTGATTGTCTTTTAATTTATAAAGTTTCGTAATCCGAGTGGGACAAAATTGATCAAACAAGTTGATATATATTATGAATAATTTTTGGTTCAGTGAATCATTTTAAATTTAAATTTTAGTAGTATATGTATTATTGTTTTGTGCAAATGTGTGTATCTCTGATTCCAAAAATTATAAATATTCTTTATCAGCCAAGTCGATATAGCTGTGTCCGTCCGCATCTCTGAGACTAGAGATTCAGAGAATATAAGTTCTCGTATATTCAGTTTCATTGAAAACTGCCTCCGTTTCGTTTTTTGATATCATTTTAAAATTAATATTGCTTTAGTTTTCTTTTTTTTTTACATATCAGTTTATGATTTATATATTTCGCAAGGATATGTCGGGGTTGTCTAGCTAACTCGACTACAGTTTTCTTAATTATTTGTTTCTATCTGTTTGTGCATTATTGTCAGATTTCGTTGCTACAGTGGCTTCTGGTTATCACGGCCGCAATGCTGTCGGGCACTGTGCTGATTGCGATCTTAACACCAGCGCTGCGTAATTCACAGTATTCGCTATTCCTCATTATCGGTATACTCGGTGCCCATATTGTGCTCGCCGCCGGCTTTCTGCTTTACTTCTTTCACAGTCCGCCGGAGGCGGCGATGGTGCAGTCAGCGAAACTCACCGCGGCGCCGCCGCTTTTGCAGACCGCATTGCCAAAGTTGGCCACGCAGGTGGTGGCCAATCACACGAACTAATCGACAAGACGACGACGATGACGGTCCCATTCCATTTGATATATATAAATATATGTCTGCTGTACATTAAGTTCCACATATATATTTTACTATATCTTTTGTTCGTCAAACCAGTTGCTGTAATTTAAAATAAATAAAAAACCAAATACATATTAGTTGGTCTAGTTATGAATTTTATATATTTATATATAATCGTGATTAGACATTCAATACATTATATATATCGATTAAACTTTCAGGAACCATTGGCCGTATTAACTGATAATAGACATTCATTTTTGTTTTGTTGTGAGAGTTTCAAGTTTAAGATCGCAAAGAATAAACGTTTGTATTTATAACACAGAAAACATTTTTTAATGAAAACTTTAAAGCGTGCTTTCACTGTACCTGCTGGTTTTGTTTTACAAAGTTTGCGAGTCTTAAAGTTCGAAGTTTATATTTAAAGCTGCCAAATTGGACCAGAGTTTGTTGGCTTTGTTTGTTATTGTTGTTGTTTGGAGCATCACTAATTTCCTAATAGGTGCAAGTACAAACACATACACACACACACCATCACACGCGCATATAGAGAGAGAAAGAGAGAGAGAGAGAGAGAGACATGGAGTTATGTATTTTTGTGTTAGATCCACATGGAGAGCATCCCCAGAGCTGGGCTGCCTTGCTTTGCTGCTGTTGACTAGGGTGCCATACACACACACACACACACACACACATGCAGAGAGTTGATTGTTTTCTTTGTGTTCGCTGAACGAATCCTCAATCGTTCCACATTCTCATTTTCCCTTTTAACGTTGGTGAAATGTGCTTTGGTGAATTTCGTTCGCTTGGTTTATTAATTCCAGCAATGTGCAAATTATTTGCATGGCAGCCACATCTACCTAAACAGGGTGTCCCAACAAATGCGAAAATGTACTACAAAAATATATTTAAAAATGAGCGCATAATGAAGTGGTTCAAAAGTATCTAGAAACCCATTTGGTATATATGAATTCTTGCTTATATTTATTTGAATATTCCAATTTTTCAATTTTTGAGCATTGAAACACAATTTAAACACCATCCTTATGCTCAATAAATGGATATGAATGTAGGACAAGTATCTGAGACAATTGATATATATCATATGGAATTGTGTTAACGATACCTGCCAGAGGGCTTGTTATTTTTTAAAATGGAAATGTTAATTCCGATCATAAAAAATATTCGAGCACCTTTCCGTTAATTATACAAAACATATTTTGCTCCACAACCGTTGCGAACTTTATCCCAATTGAAATACCAAATGACACCTTGTATATTTTGTACATAGTATTTAAACGCTGTGTGAATAGACTTATTATTATATATATTATATATATATATATATATATATATATATATATATACTGCAGTGCACACTAACAAAATGAAAGCACTTGCTGTCTGAATAATTTTAATTAATTTGATGTTTACCTTCAATTGTCATTAATGCTAGTAAAAAGTGAATCAGAAATTTTGCATCGTTCGTAAATTTTATTTTCGAAAACCGTGCAATTAAATATAAAGCAAAAAGCCAATATTATTATTATTCTAAGAAGAATATATTATATTAGTGAATAAAATATAAATATATAAATAAATATATATAATATATAAATATAAATATATAAAACATATTTGATGACTTACTCCAAGAAACTCAACATTTACCTTTGTAGAGATTAGCTTGTATATAAAAACAAACCCTTTGGCAAAGACAAATTTTGTAAAAAAGAAGGCTTTGACTTAAAATTGATTTTAATTTTGGTTTCTGTTTTTCCATAATCCAAGTAGGCTTTCGATTCAGATTTTACAGCAAGTAATGGAAAAATAAATAAATTTCAGTTTGCTCCCAGATCTCATCTGGTTAACAACTTGATTTTTTCGGCTCTAAATTTCAAATTGTGAAAAAATAAGTTTTCGCATTAAAATATTTTTTCGGGGCAAATTTTTAAAATGTAAAATAAGATCCCAAATTGGAAAAGAAAAATGTGTTACGTTTCTTTAATAAATCTATTTAGGTGAGTATATAAATTCAAGAAATGAAAAAATTTTACAACTTTAATTGATCGGAATATATATATATATATATATATATATATGTATAAAATTTATTTTACCTTACATAGTTTACGTTTCTCAAGAAATATACACAGTAAAATCTGGAACTAGAACACTTTAATTTGCATGTTATGCCAATGGAAGTTTATTTTACCGAATATATTATTATTGCAGTTACAATTGGTAAGCGTGCTGTTTTTCAGGACCCCTCTTTTCTTGTATACTTTATATTCCTATTCTTCTTCTTCTAGATCACGACGGTACCACGCCTTCTGATTGAAGGTCGCGCAGTTTGCGTCGCAAGAGTATATATATAAGAGATATATATATAATATTATTGCAGTTATATATATAAGAGTATTGCAGTTACAAATGGTAAGCGTGCTGTTTTTCAGGAACCCTCTTTTCTTGTATACTTTATATTCCTATTCTTCTTCTTCTAGATCACGACGGTACCACGCCTTCTGATTGAAGGTCGCGCAGTTTGCGTCGCAAGAGTATATATATAAGAGATATATATATAATATTATTGCAGTTATATATATAAGAGTATTGCAGTTACAAATGGTAAGCGTGCTGTTTTTCAGGAACCCTCTTTTCTTGTATACTTTATATTCCTATTCTTCTTCTTCTAGATCACGACGGTACCACGCCTTCTGATTGAAGGTCGCGCAGTTTGCGTCGCAAGAGTGTATATATAAGAGATATATATATAATATTATTGCAGTTATATATATAAGAGTATTGCAGTTACAAATGGTAAGCGTGCTGTTTTTCAGGACCCCTCTTTTCTTGTATACTTTATATTCCTATTCTTCTTCTTCTAGATCACGACGGTACCACGCCTTCTGATTGAAGGTCGCGCAGTTTGCGTCGCAAGAGTATAAATATAAGAGATATATATATAATATTATTGCATTTATATATATAAGAGTATTGCAGTTACAAATGGTAAGCGTGCTGTTTTTCAGGACCCCTCTTTTCTTGTATACTTTATATTCCTATTCTTCTTCTTCTTCTAGATCACGACGGTACCACGCCTTCTGATTGAAGGTCGCGCAGTTTGCGTCGCAAGAGTATAAATATAAGAGATATATATATAATATTATTGCATTTATATATATAAGAGTATTGCAGTTACAAATGGTAAGCGTGCTGTTTTTCAGGACCCCTCTTTTCTTGTATACTTTATATTCCTATTCTTCTTCTTCTAGATCACGACGGTACCACGCCTTCTGATTGAAGGTCGCGCAGTTTGCGTCGCAAGAGTATATATATAAGAGATATATATATATAATATTATTGCAGTTATATATATAAGAATATTGCAGTTACAAATAGTAAGCGTGCTGTTTTTCAGTACCCCTCTTTTCTTGTATACTTTATATTCCTATTCTTCTTCTTCTAGGGCATATATATATATAAAATTAATTTTACCTTACATAATTTATGTTTCTCAACAAATATACACTGTCAAATCTGGAGATAAATGGAAGTTTATTTTAACGAATATATTATTATTGCAGTTACAATTGGTAAGCATGCTGTTTTTCAGGACACCTATTTTCTTGTATACTTTATTTTCCTATTCTTCTTCTTCTAGGTCGTATATATATATATAAAATTAATTTTACCTTACATAATTTATGTTTCTCAACAAATATACACTGTCAAATCTGGAGATAAATGGAAGTTTATTTTACCGAATATATTATTATTGCAGTTACAATTGGTATGCATGCTGTTTTTCAGGACACCTATTTTCTTGTATACTTTATTTTCCTATTCTTCTTCTTCTAGGTCGTATATATATATATAAAATTAATTTTACCTTACATAATTTATGTTTCTCAACAAATATACACTGTCAAATCTGGAGATAAATGGAAGTTTATTTTACCGAATATATTATTATTGCAGTTACAATTGGTAAGCATGCTGTTTTTCAGTACCCCTCTTTTCTTGTATACTTTATATTCCTATTCTTCTTCTTCTAGGGCATATATATATATAAAATTAATTTTACCTTACATAATTTATGTTTCTCAACAAATATACACTGTCAAATCTGGAGATAAATGGAAGTTTATTTTACCGAATATATTATTATTGCAGTTACAATTGGTAAGCATGCTGTTTTTCAGGACACCTATTTTCTTGTATACTTTATTTTCCTATTCTTCTTCTTCTAGGTCGTATATATATATATAAAATTAATTTTACCTTACATAATTTATATTTCTCAACAAATATACACTGTCAAATCTGGAGATAAATGGAAGTTTATTTTACCGAATATATTATTATTGCAGTTACAATTGGTAAGCATGCTGTTTTTCAGGACCCCTCTTTTCTTGTATACTTTATATTCCTATTCTTATTCTTCTAGATCACGACGGTACCACGCCTTCTGATTGAAGGTCGCGCAGTTTGCGTCGCAAGAGTATATATATAAGAGATATATATATAATATTATTGCAGTTATATATATAAGAGTATTGCAGTTACAAATAGTAAGCGTGCTGTTTTTCAGTACCCCTCTTTTCTTGTATACTTTATATTCCTATTCTTCTTCTTCTAGGGCATATATATATATAAAATTAATTTTACCTTACATAATTTATGTTTCTCAACAAATATACACTGTCAAATCTGGAGATAAATGGAAGTTTATTTTACCGAATATATTATTATTGCAGTTACAATTGGTAAGCATGCTGTTTTTCAGGACACCTATTTTCTTGTATACTTTATTTTCCTATTCTTCTTCTTCTAGGTCGTATATATATATATAAAATTAATTTTACCTTACATAATTTATGTTTCTCAACAAATATACACTGTCAAATCTGGAGATAAATGGAAGTTTATTTTACCGAATATATTATAATTGCAGTTACAATTGGTAAGCATGCTGTTTTTCAGGACACCTATTTTCTTGTATACTTTATTTTCCTATTCTTCTTCTTCTAGGTCGTATATATATATATAAAATTAATTTTACCTTACATAATTTATGTTTCTCAACAAATATACACTGTCAAATCTGGAGATAAATGGAAGTTTATTTTACCGAATATATTATAATTGCAGTTACAATTGGTAAGCATGCTGTTTTTCAGGACACCTATTTTCTTGTATACTTTATTTTCCTATTCTTCTTCTTCTAGGTCGTATATATATATATAAAATTAATTTTACTTTACATAATTTATGTTTCTCAACAAATATACACTGTCAAATCTGGAGATAAATGGAAGTTTATTTTACCGAATATATTATTATTGCAGTTACAAATGGTAAGCGTGGTGTTTTTCAGGACCCCTCTTTTCTTGTATACATTATATTCCTATTCTTCTTCTTCTTCTAGATCACGACGGTACCACGCCTTCTGATTGAAGGCCGCGCAGTTTGCGTCGCAAGAGTATATATATAAGAGATATATATATAATATTATTGCAGTTATATATATAAGAGTATTGCAGTTACAAATAGTAAGCGTGCTGTTTTTCAGTACCCCTCTTTTCTTGTATACTTTATATTCCTATTCTTCTTCTTCTAGGGAATATATATATATAAAATTAATTTTACCTTACATAATTTATGTTTCTCAACAAATATACACTGTCAAATCTGGAGATAAATGGAAGTTTATTTTACCGAATATATTATAATTGCAGTTACAATTGGTAAGCATGCTGTTTTTCAGGACACCTATTTTCTTGTATACTTTATTTTCCTATTCTTCTTCTTCTAGGTCGTATATATATATATAAAATTAATTTTACCTTACATAATTTATGTTTCTCAACAAATGTACACTGTCAAATCTGGAGATAAATGGAAGTTTATTTTACCGAATATATTATAATTGCAGTTACAATTGGTAAGCATGCTGTTTTTCAGGACACCTATTTTCTTGTATACTTTATTTTCCTATTCTTCTTCTTCTAGGTCGTATATATATATATAAAATTAATTTTACTTTACATAATTTATGTTTCTCAACAAATATACACTGTCAAATCTGGAGATAAATGGAAGTTTATTTTACCGAATATATTATTATTGCAGTTACAAATGGTAAGCGTGCTGTTTTTCAGGACCCCTCTTTTCTTGTATACTTTATATTCCTATTCTTCTTCTTCTAGATCACGACGGTACCACGTCTTCTGATTGAAGGTCGCGCAGTTTGCGTCGCAAGAGTATATATATAAGAGATATATATATATAATATTATTGCAGTTATATATATAAGAGTATTGCAGTTACAAATAGTAAGCGTGCTGTTTTTCAGTACCCCTCTTTTCTTGTATACTTTATATTCCTATTCTTCTTCTTCTAGGGCATATATATATATAAAATTAATTTTACCTTACATAATTTATGTTTCTCAACAAATATACACTGTCAAATCTGGAGATAAATGGAAGTTTATTTTACCGAATATATTATAATTGCTGTTACAATTGGTAAGCATGCTGTTTTTCAGGACACCTATTTTCTTGTATACTTTATTTTCCTATTCCTCTTCTTCTAGGTCGTATATATACATATAAAATTAATTTTACCTTACATAATTTATGTTTCTCAACAAATATACACTGTCAAATCTGGAGATAAATGGAAGTTTATTTTACCGAATATATTATAATTGCTGTTACAATTGGTAAGCATGCTGTTTTTCAGGACACCTATTTTCTTGTATACTTTATATTCCTATTCTTCTTCTTCTAGGTCGTATATATATATATAAAATTAATTTTACTTTACATAATTTATGTTTCTCAACAAATATACACTGTCAAATCTGGAGATAAATGGAAGTTTATTTTACCGAATATATTATTATTGCAGTTACAAATGGTAAGCGTGCTGTTTTTCAGGACCCCTCTTTTCTTGTATACTTTATATTCCTATTCTTCTTCTTCTAGATCACGACGGTACCACGTCTTCTGATTGAAGGTCGCGCAGTTTGCGTCGCAAGAGTATATATATAAGAGATATATATATATAATATTATTGCAGTTATATATATAAGAGTATTGCAGTTACAAATGGTAAGCGTGCTGTTTTTCAGGAACCCTCTTTTCTTGTATACTTTATATTCCTATTCTTCTTCTTCTAGATCACGACGGTACCACGCCTTCTGATTGAAGGCCGCGCAGTTTGCGTCGCAAGAGTATATATATAAGAGATATATATATAATATTATTGCAGTTATATATATAAGAGTATTGCAGTTACAAATAGTAAGCGTGCTGTTTTTCAGTACCCCTCTTTTCTTGTATACTTTATATTCCTATTCTTCTTCTTCTAGGGAATATATATATATAAAATTAATTTTACCTTACATAATTTATGTTTCTCAACAAATATACACTGTCAAATCTGGAGATAAATGGAAGTTTATTTTACCGAATATATTATTATTGCAGTTACAATTGGTAAGCGTGCTGTTTTTCAGGACCCCTCTTTTCTTGTATACTTTATATTCCTATTCTTCTTCTTCTAGGGCATATATATATATAAAATTAATTTTACCTTACATAATTTATGTTTCTCAACAAATATACACTGTCAAATCTGGAGATAAATGGAAGTTTATTTTACCGAATATATTATTATTGCAGTTACAATTGGTAAGCATGCTGTTTTTCAGTACCCCTCTTTTCTTGTATACTTTATATTCCTATTCTTCTTCTTCTAGGGCATATATATATATAAAATTAATTTTACCTTACATAATTTATGTTTCTCAACAAATATACACTGTCAAATCTGGAGATAAATGGAAGTTTATTTTACCGAATATATTATTATTGCAGTTACAAATGGTAAGCGTGCTGTTTTTCAGTACCCCTCTTTTCTTGTATACTTTATATTCCTATTCTTCTTCTTCTAGGGCATATATATATATAAAATTAATTTTACCTTACATAATTTATGTTTCTCAACAAATATACACTGTCAAATCTGGAGATAAATGGAAGTTTATTTTACCGAATATATTATTATTGCAGTTACAATTGGTAAGCATGCTGTGTTTCAGGACACCTATTTTCTTGTATACTTTATTTTCCTATTCTTCTTCTTCTAGGTCGTATATATATATATAAAATTAATTTTACCTTACATAATTTATGTTTCTCAACAAATATACACTGTCAAATCTGGAGATAAATGGAAGTTTATTTTACCGAATATATTATTATTGCAGTTACAAATGGTAAGCGTGCTGTTTTTCAGTACCCCTCTTTTCTTGTATACTTTATATTCCTATTCTTCTTCTTCTAGGGCATATATATATATAAAATTAATTTTACCTTACATAATTTATGTTTCTCAACAAATATACACTGTCAAATCTGGAGATAAATGGAAGTTTATTTTACCGAATATATTATTATTGCAGTTACAATTGGTAAGCATGCTGTTTTTCAGGACACCTATTTTCTTGTATACTTTATTTTCCTATTCTTCGTCTTCTAGGTCGTATATATATATATAAAATTAATTTTACCTTACATAATTTATGTTTCTCAACAAATATACACTGTCAAATCTGGAGATAAATGGAAGTTTATTTTACCGAATATATTATTATTGCAGTTACAATTGGTAAGCATGCTGTTTTTCAGTACCCCTCTTTTTTTGTATACTTTATATTCCTATTCTTCTTCTTCTAGGGCATATATATATATAAAATTAATTTTACCTTACATAATTTATGTTTCTCAACAAATATACACTGTCAAATCTGGAGATAAATGGAAGTTTATTTTACCGAATATATTATTATTGCAGTTACAATTGGTAAGCGTGCTGTTTTTCAGTACCCCTCTTTTCTTGTATACTTTATATTCCTATTCTTCTTCTTCTAGATCACGACGGTACCACGCCTTCTGATTGAAGGTCGCGCAGTTTGCGTCGCAAGAGTATATATATATAAGAGATATATATATAATATTATTGCAGTTATATATATAAGAGTATTGCAGTTACAAATAGTAAGCGTGCTGTTTTTCAGGACCCCTCTTTTCTTGTATACTTTATATTCCTATTCTTCTTCTTCTAGGGCATATATATATATAAAATTAATTTTACCTTACATAATTTATGTTTCTCAACAAATATACACTGTCAAATCTGGAGATAAATGGAAGTTTATTTTACCGAATATATTATAATTGCAGTTACAATTGGTAAGCATGCTGTTTTTCAGGACACCTATTTTCTTGTATACTTTATTTTCCTATTCCTCTTCTTCTAGGTCGTATATATACATATAAAATTAATTTTACCTTACATAATTTATGTTTCTCAACAAATATACACTGTCAAATCTGGAGATAAATGGAAGTTTATTTTACCGAATATATTATTATTGCAGTTACAATTGGTAAGCATGCTGTTTTTCAGTAACCCTCTTTTCTTGTGTACTTTATTTTCCTATTCTTCTTCTTCTAGGTCGTATATATATATAAAATTAATTTTACCTTACATAATTTATGTTTCTCAACAAATATACACTGTCAAATCTGGAGATAAATGGAAGTTTATTTTACCGAATATATTATAATTGCTGTTACAATTGGTAAGCATGCTGTTTTTCAGGACACCTATTTTCTTGTATACTTTATTTTCCTATTCCTCTTCTTCTAGGTCGTATATATACATATAAAATTAATTTTACCTTACATAATTTATGTTTCTCAACAAATATACACTGTCAAATCTGGAGATAAATGGAAGTTTATTTTACCGAATATATTATAATTGCAGTTACAATTGGTAAGCATGCTGTTTTTCAGGACACCTATTTTCTTGTATACTTTATTTTCCTATTCCTCTTCTTCTAGGTCGTATATATACATATAAAATTAATTTTACCTTACATAATTTATGTTTCTCAACAAATATACACTGTCAAATCTGGAGATAAATGGAAGTTTATTTTACCGAATATATTATTATTGCAGTTACAATTGGTAAGCATGCTGTTTTTCAGGACCCCTCTTTTCTTGTATACTTTATATTCATATTCTTCTTCTTCTTCTAGATCACGACGGTACCACGCCTTCTGATTGAAGGTCGCGCAGTTTGCGTCGGAAGAGTATAAATATAAGAGATATATATATAATATTATTGCAGTTATATATATAAGAGTATTGCAGTTACAAATGGTAAGCGTGCTGTTTTTCAGGACCCCTCTTTTCTTGTATACTTTATATTCCTATTCTTCTTCTTCTAGATCACGACGGTACCACGCCTTCTGATTGAAGGTCGCGCAGTTTGCGTCGCAAGAGTATATATATAAGAGATATATATATATAATATTATTGCAGTTATATATATAAGAGGATTGCAGTTACAAATAGTAAGTTTTTCAGTACCCCTCTTTTCTTGTATACTTTATATTCCTATTCTTCTTCTTCTAGGGCATATATATATATAAAATTAATTTTACCTTACATAATTTATGTTTCTCAACAAATATACACTGTCAAATCTGGAGATAAATGGAAGTTTATTTTACCGAATATATTATTATTGCAGTTACAATTGGTAAGCATGCTGTTTTTCAGGACACCTATTTTCTTGTATACTTTATTTTCCTATTCTTCGTCTTCTAGGTCGTATATATATATATAAAATTAATTTTACCTTACATAATTTATGTTTCTCAACAAATATACACTGTCAAATCTGGAGATAAATGGAAGTTTATTTTACCGAATATATTATTATTGCAGTTACAATTGGTAAGCATGCTGTTTTTCAGTACCCCTCTTTTTTTGTATACTTTATATTCCTATTCTTCTTCTTCTAGGGCATATATATATATAAAATTAATTTTACCTTACATAATTTATGTTTCTCAACAAATATACACTGTCAAATCTGGAGATAAATGGAAGTTTATTTTACCGAATATATTATTATTGCAGTTACAATTGGTAAGCGTGCTGTTTTTCAGGACCCCTCTTTTCTTGTATACTTTATATTCCTATTCTTCTTCTTCTAGATCACGACGGTACCACGCCTTCTGATTGAAGGTCGCGCAGTTTGCGTCGCAAGAGTATATATATATAAGAGATATATATATAATATTATTGCAGTTATATATATAAGAGTATTGCAGTTACAAATAGTAAGCGTGCTGTTTTTCAGGACCCCTCTTTTCTTGTATACTTTATATTCCTATTCTTCTTCTTCTAGGGCATATTTATATATATAAAATTAATTTTACGTTACATAATTTATGTTTCTCAACAAATATACACTGTCAAATCTGGAGATAAATGGAAGTTTATTTTACCGAATATATTATAATTGCAGTTACAATTGGTAAGCATGCTGTTTTTCAGGACACCTATTTTCTTGTATACTTTATTTTCCTATTCTTCTTCTTCTAGGTCGTATATATATATATAAAATTAATTTTACCTTACATAATTTATGTTTCTCAACAAATATACACTGTCAAATCTGGAGATAAATGGAAGTTTATTTTACCGAATATATTATTATTGCAGTTACAAATGGTAAGCGTGCTGTTTTTCAGTACCCCTCTTTTCTTGTATACTTTATATTCCTATTCTTCTTCTTCTAGGGCATATATATATATAAAATTAATTTTGCCTTACATAATTTATGTTTCTCAACAAATATACACTGTCAAATCTGGAGATAAATGGAAGTTTATTTTACCGAATATATTATTATTGCAGTTACAAATGGTAAGCGTGCTGTTTTTCAGTACCCCTCTTTTCTTGTATACTTTATATTCCTATTCTTCTTCTTCTAGATCACGACGGTACCACGCCTTCTGATTGAAGGTCGCGCAGTTTGCGTCGCAAGAGTATAAATATAAGAGATATATATATAATATTATTCCAGTTATATATATAAGAGTATTGCAGTTACAAATAGTAAGCGTGCTGTTTTTCAGTACCCCTCTTTTCTTGTATACTTTATATTCCTATTCTTCTTCTTCTAGGGCATATATATATATAAAATTAATTTTGCCTTACATAATTTATGTTTCTCAACAAATATACACTGTCAAATCTGGAGATAAATGGAAGTTTATTTTACCGAATATATTATTATTGCAGTTACAAATGGTAAGCGTGCTGTTTTTCAGTACCTCTCTTTTCTTGTATACTTTATATTCCTATTCTTCTTCTTCTAGGGCATATATATATATAAAATTAATTTTACCTTACATAATTTATGTTTCTCAACAAATATACACTGTCAAATCTGGAGATAAATGGAAGTTTATTTTACCGAATATATTATTATTGCAGTTACAATTGGTAAGCATGCTGTTTTTCAGGACACCTATTTTCTTGTATACTTTATTTTCCTATTCTTCTTCTTCTAGGTCGTATATATATATATAAAATTAATTTTACCTTACATAATTTATGTTTCTCAACAAATATACACTGTCAAATCTGGAGATAAATGGAAGTTTATTTTACCGAATATATTATTATTGCAGTTACAAATGGTAAGCGTACTGTTTTTCAGGACCCCTCTTTTCTTGTATACTTTATATTTCTATTCTTCTTCTTCCAGAGCACGACGGTACCACGCATTCTGATTGAAGGTCTCGCATGATATTTTGGCTTAAGGGTTTTTAATAAATTAAAGGCTTCATCGGAAAATCTAGCAGTTGGGGACTTTTTGTCGAACAATCGTGCAGATACTTTAAAGGCACATACATTGAATGTTTTAAATATGTAGTCAATCCTATGAAATAATAGGAAAAGAATGCCATTTCAATCACGATTTATTTTGACCATTAAATTGCACAGCAACAATTTGGCTGTTTAAAACTCGTTTCATACACTTGGAAAATATCGCCGTGAATTTTATAAAGTCAATTTATAAATTGGAGGTTGTGGCTTTAGGAAAAATGAGTTTGCTTTAAATGATTACAGATTGGTTTCTTCTAAAATGTAAGCTATGCTAAGAAATTCATTTCCAAATAATAGAGAATATATAAAATTACAAAAAATAGCACCTTATGTCAATCAACTGAGGATAGTCTTCTAACCATTCTCAGAGCTTTGGTGTCGAATTTTGCAAATGTCCCAAGCGATAACTGCTCTAAAATTATGTTGTCTATTAACTTAATGCTTTTTGTGTATGTATATGGTACATACAATAGTTTAAAATCAGAATATACTTTTTGGCTTATGGAAAACTTTTCTAAATCCAGTCTTTTTAATATGCTTTTAAGTATGCATGCAATATTTCTTTTCACATTTGAAAGAGTCCTTAACAAATTTATTTTCCAACTGATTAGCAGAGAGGGTTCAGATACACACACGCACACACACGTGCACACCCACACCCATTCGCACACCCAAGAGCAGTACTCGTATTCGTTGTCCTTGCGGAAACGGAAGTCACTCGACGGCTGCTGTAAAATTGTATACCCTGCATCCATTATAGTTGGTCAAGTAGGGTATATTGATGATGTTCCAAAGTATGTGTGAAGCAGAAGCAAACTCTTGCGACTCCATTTATACTCTATATATATTATTGATCGATTCGCGTTTATTTAACTTATCGATAATTTAAGCAACAAAAAAATGTTACAGTTTACAAAACTGTTACATTTACTAAAATTAAAAAAGTACCATTGGAATTCGGATTATTTTAATTATTTTTATTTTTATTTTATTTATTTTAATTTTAATTTTAATTTTTTTAAAATTGTACCCTGAAGTGAAATAAAGTAAAAATAAACAAATTAAGCAGGGTATCTCATAGTCAAGATCAATTTTTTTCTCCGGACTTGACTATAAATTAGCTGATGTGCAGCAGCTTGTGGCACATATATTTTCCCCTGTTGGGTTTACTCCTCTTAAATTTCAGCTTTTTTGTCGTTCTCTTTTTCGTTGCGGCACCCACTTGACAGCAATTAGTAGTCGTCATATATGTGTGTGGGTGTGTGGGTGTGTGGGTGTGTGTGTGTGTGGATGTGTGTGAGTTGGAATCCTTTGAGCAGCTCTCCTTCGTTTCTCAACTGATGCGTTAAAATGCCACTTCAATCAGGATATGCTCGCATCGGGTTGCTTGCAACTAGATAGAAGTGGAAGGGGGGGGGGGGTTCCTTTAGCTGAGTGACATTAAATGCAAAACAGGTTTCCAATGGACCTGTTGCAACATTAGCCGCAGCTCAGCAGCTGACAAAGCTTTGCCAATTAACTGGCATTTTTTACTTGAATATTTATATGGCATTTATTCACAAGACTTGGCCTTTAAGATGGCAGCATGAATTCAAATATTAGAATCTTGTCATTTTCCTAACAAATAAATCAATTTATTTCGTTTCATCCAATTTCTAATTAGGTTTTAACCCTGTTTCTGCTTAGCTTCCGCAAGAGGGGCAATTGTAATTTAACAGCCGCAAGGAATTTAAATAAATTAGAAAATGTTTAAATGTTAAATTATTTAAAAATATAAAATAAAGCTTCTAATTAATTTTTGCAGTCTTTAGCACAGTCTAAGCGTGTTTTTTTCACAAATCTATGTAAGCAAATTCAATATAATTTTCACAATATTTTAAATTCGTTCTTTAATTATATATAATTTAATTCAATTCTTTTGAATTTAATTATTAAGAACTAAATTTTGCTAATGTATTCTTATCGATAATGAACTAACCAATATTAATCATTATCGAGCTAGCCTAAACAAGTTGAAATGTAAATAAATAAATATAGAATATAAACAAAAATAAGCTGACCAGCAGCAACAACAGGCGAAATAAACTAAAGTCAAGGAGGAGATCTCCGGGAGACAATTTGGATTAAACAGGTACCATGGAGTTGAATCGAGACAATTGTTGACGAGAAAATTATAGGAAGGTTGAACTAATAGAAGTTGTGTAAAACACGTATAGGATGTAGTCAACACGACGAGACGACTTTTAGAATCGAACTGTTTGCTCTGATGAGCATTTCTTTATTTTATACAGAAATCTTAAACCTAAATACATATGAAGCCGCTTGAAAGGCGACCTCATTTTATGTTTATTTATGTTAATGGAGTCGCTTGTAGGGCGACTCCATGTGATGTTTATTCTTCTTAGAATAGATGAGCTTTATTCTTCTAAGAATGTGATGTTTATTCCTCTAAGAATGTGATGCCCACTTTTCCAAGAATGTGATGTTTATCCTTCCTAACTGCAGCCATTTGAATGTGGTCTCTATATGACACTCTGTCATTAAAAACTAGCTGAGCCTTGCAGCGTCTCATGTTCATTATTGAACAGAAGTTTTTTGTTTTTAAATTTTATTTTTCATATGAAAAAAAATAATTTATTACTTACTTTTCGACCAATATATCGCGGTCGATCCCCACCTGAGCCGATAGCTAGCCGGACCGATATATTTTTGCTTCTGATAGGTAAGGTGTAACAAAGTAAGAATGTTCTAGTCGATGGAGCTCGACTATGAGTAACCCTTTAAAAATGTATTGCTCATCAATAACATACATATAATTTTATAATTAATTAATTCCAAACGAAGTAAACTTGATCTGAGTATGGTAAACAAGAACTTACTTTCAAAATTTCAAGTTTTAAGCGCTGTCATCCAGGCGGACACGGCCAAAGCGACTCGGCAGTTAATGCTGATCAAGAATCTATATACTATTAAGGTTTGTTTGTGCCTCATTTTGCTCGTTACATGCTTTTGAACAGTTTTATAATACCATTTCTATACATTTTTAAAGTGTTCTAGATTAAAAAAATTTCATCGATGAAAAAATTAAGAACTCTTCAAGCAAAATTGTTAAGAAATAGATGAGCAGAATGCAAATAGCATTAAATGAATTGGGCACTTGAAGTCGAGTTGGAGTTGACTGGTTGTCTAGCAATACAATTTCAATAATTGTGTGTGTGTGTGAGTTTTTCTGAGTTTGAAACGAGGGAGATTGGGATCGAGGGTTGGGCTTTAAAAAAATATCTATCTAAATTTACATTCGAATTTTCGGTGTTTACACATTCAATCGATTTAGATAAACTATCAATATATAAAATTTAATTAGAAACATGTAAGAGTGCTGTAGTCGAGAGAGCTCGATTCTCGTTCTATTGGCAAATTTTATTTTAAAAAGTCGTTCACCTCAATGTAAAAGTTTTGGAAAGCACAATAAAAGGACATGGATTTATCGACTCGTCTGTTGATTCTGATCAAGAATGTATATAATTAATAGGAGCGGAACTGCTTCCTTCTGCCTGTTCCATACATTTGCAAAAAAACATTATTCCCTTTTCACCCGATTTTACTACGATTTAAACTCGAGTTGAGTTACTATTCACTGATTTATTGGATCTCTGAGGCAGCTGAAACCTAAATTCTAATATAAAAGCCTATTCAGTAAATTGTACTATATGTTACTGAAATTTTAAAAATGATTTCTAAAATATTAAGTATTGCATTTCTGTGTTTTTAAAACATTTATATTATTAAATAGATAAAAGATGTTCTAATTTTTATATTTTTTTTGGTAAATTTAAAAAATATTTGTAAAATAAAGGAAAATTCAAGATTTCAAGGCAACATGCTGAGTGCACAAAAATAGGGACGTGGTGGGGGCAGGCAGTTCTGCCGGCCGGCTGTTTTTTGGGGGCGTATACCTCTCTCTCGCTTCATTTCTCTCTCTGTCTCTCTCTATGTCTCGGTATTTGGCAGTTTGACACAATTTCAGATGCGTTCGGCAATTGTGTGTATGCCAAATGCCTGGCTGGTATCTGCGTCCTGCTCCAAATTCATACATTTTTGGTCGGGAACTCTACATGGACTGCGAGCGTGTCGAACTCTACACGGAGAGGCGAGCTTTCTCTCGAGCTTCTGCCACAGTTGCATTGATTTTGTTGCAGGAGCTGTTGCCTGATTATGTATGCAGCTCAGCATTTGGCTTCAATAATACTGGCGCAACGGCATGGGGAATGCCCAGTGGGTTTTTGAGGGGTAGTGCTGCCATACAAACCGCACATAATTTCATTATATATTTTAATTAGTTGAAATTGTTCAAAAAGCAAATTCAACTAATTTCCACTCCCTACGCTTGCAAAATAAAAGAATTGCATGGTGAATGTTTTTAAAATAAAAAAAAAACATATTGTTTTATTTCAGGGTAGTTTTTTCTTCTATGTGTGTAACTGACAGATTTCTATGATGACCTATTTCGTTATTCACTTAACTATTCAACATTAGAATGAAACGACGAGCTGAAAGACTTCCCACTGAACTTCTCTTCCACTAAGAAATAGGAAAGCTAAAATCGAATTTTAAAGACAGAAAATTACATTACTTTTTTCTGAATTTCAAAATGCATTATTTTTTCAAAATGAGTATTTGCATTTCTACTTTTTAGAATAATTTTATACAGGAAAATATTTTTCAATAAATGTACTACCATTTTTTTGATATTGTCAATTTAGCCAGCCTTGCTGAATTTCATAATTTGTTTTTTACATTGATGACAATTGATAATTGAGTGATTTTAATTTTGAGGCGATTTTCTAAATTATTGGTTTACTTTTTGTGTGCACTTGTAATTGTGAAATTGTAAGCCGCCTATTTTCAGTTCCAAGGCCTTTTCATGACATTTGGCAAGCTGCTAATAGCTAATTTGGCATTGCATTAGATCGATATGAATATTTTTATAACGAATATTTTTATAACGAATATTTTATAACGAATATTTTATAACGAATTTTATACAAATATTCGTTATAAAAATATTCGTTATAAAATATTCCTTATAAAAA